>JAMZAV010006220.1:0-39221 GCA_024449915.1 Sweltsa coloradensis
GGCTGTGGAAGGGTATAAATCTCCTTGAAGTTCATGAAAGGGCCCCGTGAAAAGGTAAAAATCTATCTATATTTTCGGCTATTTGGGCGGATTCTGATTAAAGGGGTGAAGCTACAACGTTCATATTTCACATGGACAGTAAAGTAAGGGTCATTTTGTAACGGTCCTTGACCGGGGACGACACGGTAGTGTCTTCCCAAGTCATTAGCCGGTTACGTACGCTCCACCAAGATTGAGTTTGGATAGGGTTCAATCTAGGCCCTTTGGTAAAAACACTTGATTGACATTTGAAAGGTATCGTTATCTTTTAATTAGAGGTATCTCACCTCCGGGAGGTTCAATGAATGAGGTAAATAAACGAGTATGAGATAACACCAATGCTGACTACATAAAAATATTTATTAATAACACATCATGTACAAAAATTTTTCCTCCATATTCCCTCGGATTAGTCTGGTCATTTAGGTAAGAGTCGTGGCCTGAAAGACCTACGACTAAAAATTTAGCTTGTGCTAATTTACTATAATCGCACCCCCTACATTCTGGGAATATTCCCGGCTTATGAGTCTAGGCATGGTTAATACACAGAATACAATTATTCCCTACTCAAGATTACACAGATACAGTACAATACATAATAAGGTTTAGTTCCACTCACCAGAGTTCCCAGCGTCTTATTAAACACAATTAATGCTCAAAGGCAATGTAGAAAGTGAGTGAAGCTCCAAGAAAAACTGTAAGTGACTGTTGCTTGAAGAGCCTCAGTAGACTGTCAAGCCTGTGCCCATGGTGAGCCAAGAGCTGAACCAGAGAACCGAGTTGAGAGCGCTGCGTCCGGGGAAGAGCATTGTGCTTTGCTAGCAGGCCCGCTCCTTATATACCCACGCCCTAGCTACGTCACAGGTCAAAGGCGTCGCCCACTTGGACCAATCACTGGCGACCGTCCTATCCTGGTTTGTGTCAGACTTAGAGGTGCGGTCCCATTAAGATGTAGCCTCGTGAGGGGCTCATGTAGCCTCGTGAGGGGCTCAAGTTATTATGTTTTTAGAAAGGAAGTGGTGACCTTCGGGGTCCCCTTCTAAACTGGACGGCGAGTTCTCAGTATTTAGCCATTTTAATTGGATCTTGGGTGGTCTCGTCTTCGAATGCGAGCTAGGCGACCAACACCGGATGTGGCTTTATTCAAAGACTAATTGGCTGCTTTGTTAGAGGATTGCTCTAAATGTATAACGAGTTAAGTTACTGTATGCAAGCCTGTAACCACTGGGTACAACTAGTTGTCTTTGCTTAGATAGTTGAGCAATACAAGGCACACACACTGTGGAGACTTGTGTTGCTAAAGTTCAATGTCAAATTTGGTTTAGTAGCCTTTGGGTGAGAGTAAGTTTCTAAATCACCTCATTATAATGCTAGAAATAGACGCAATATTGTGCGTAGACTTGTGGGAAACAACCAAGCTTAGCCAGAAAAATAGTTACCTGTTAACACTCTGGCCCATTTGGGCTTATGGGGCATACTTTTGGTTTTGAATACTCGCATTCTATTTTGCTAGTAAGCAATACACACTAGTAAAGAGCTAGTCAATGCATAGTGTACAAAGTACACCATGCACTAGTTGACATTGCTGGTAAGCATAGTGCTTAAAACTAGTTGACCTTGGTTAAAATCCCCCGGCCTGTGTGTGAAACAACAACACACGCACATTCCTTGTCAGTAACCTTTAGATCGGCCAAGTTGCTAAATTACCTGATTAGCTATGCAGGAAGTCCTAAGAACGAACTAGCCTGGTCAACTATCACTACCTAGCTCTGTGGCGTTCATAGACCAGACCCACGCACATTCCTTGTCAGTAACCCTGAAAGGACCAGTTTATAAATGGTTTAATTAGAAAGGTAGGGACGGCAACAACACTATGTGTAGACGTTTGTAATATTGTAGCAAATTGGCATGTGTAGCTATGCTCACTAGGCCGGTTTGTTACACGATCCCCCCCCAAGCGTACGCGCCGCCTGGCAGCGTACAAAACGAGGAACTCTTAGTAAGTCCAACTCAAGTACAAAGTTTCGTGACTCTAAGTCATTTGGTGACCAGGTCACCTTATCAACAACAAATGAATTAAAAATAGATATCCAAACCAGATCAACTAAAAATAAAATTAAAATTATTCCATTACCAAATACAATATTCACTCTGCAACCTGAGTCCCACAGGTGGACACAGTAAAAATACATTAAAGTAATACCAACCATAACACAGTCGTATTAAAATGAAGAAATATTAAAGAAAACATACACAAAATGAAAACAATGAACCACCTGCAACCTAAAACACAACAGTAATACAATCGTATACTGGTAAAACTTAGAATAAAATATCGTTATCCAAGTACAATTCTTGCAATAGGCTGCAATTTGTTTAATTATAACCTGAAAAAAAACATTTTTTATTAAACCTAAAGGACACATATTATTTATACCTAGTCTGTATCATTTGAGGTGTTCGAATCTAGTAATGAAATCACAAATATCCATCAAATGTCTCAAATCAAAAACGTTATCTCCCTTGTAATGTTGTGAAATTATAATTTGCTTGAAACTCTCAAACAAATAGTACGAATTGAATTAAACTTTCACTTTCTGACCTGTATGTCTTTAGTTTGTTACATCTCTTACGTGTCTGGTGGCTTCAAGCGGTCCACCATTCGTTGAAGAGCCACTAGGGGTATCTTTTCTGGTGCAAAGGGTGCACACAGTGCGCAGGGGCAGGCTGGGTTGACTCGGGTCGGGGAGACCTTGGGTGAGCCCTACTGCCATGTCGGAAGTCGGCGATGCTCGTTCCTTGGGTAGGGTCTCTGCCTCTGACACGGAGTCCTCTGGCCATTGTTCCTTGGATTCCTTGGTTTCTACGAACTCCTCTTTACTTGGTGGTTTGTCGTCCTCCATAGGGATCGGAGATGACCCCGTGGGTATCCTTCGAGCTCGTGCTGAGGGGGATGACCCCACCGCCCTTGCTGCGCTGGCCAGGACCTCCAGTCCTCTTAGTGAGGGACAGGAGTGATAGGCCGGTCTAGAAGCTCGGTTATTGTGGGGTCCCTAGTCGTTGATTCACGACCCCCTGGGAATGGCAATACGGGTTTTCTTGACTTTGGGGAGGTTTCTGTGGTGTCGTCCGCCCACCCCCGTTTGGGTATCTCTCGGGGAGCGCGCATTGTTGACGTCACTGGACGTCCCCACCCGGGTGACATGGTCGGGCTTAAAGAGGCCATTGGAAGGTAGTTGGAGCGTCTCTGTGGGTTCCATATTTGCTGTGGCGCAGGGTTTGTGGACGTCTGGGTCCCAGGATTTGCCCTTCCCTCAGTGTACAGAGTCTCCCCGGGACGCGTGATTGAACGTCGGGGGTCCTCGTCGAGGGGTTCATTGCGGCCGGTTGGGGTTAGGAAGGTTGACATTTGGGTTGCGGATCCGGGATCGGTCTATCGGACCGTAAGGCCAGAAGGGAAAGTAGCCTGTCGGGACGGGACCACTCGGGGTAGTCTGGTTGTTGGGTCTACCGGACAGGGAAAAGACCGTACGTGACCAAGGCGACCCCTGGTCCAGTGTAATAGTGTGGAACCAAGATCCATTCCTGGCCAGATGGGGATAATCCCGGGATTGGGTCCGCAACCTCTAGCGTCGGGGCGAGCGACCTCCATATCTCCGCCTGTGATCCTGTGGCACCACCCAATACCCCATGGTCGTCCGGGATTGGGTCAGCGTCGGCATCGGTCCGTCGAGTGTCGGGAACTGGGGGCGAGGGTGTAGGGCCCCCTCGTTCCCGAGTGCGATCCAAGCCAAAACGTGTGACCTCCTCGGATTGGCGCCCGCCCCATACGGACTTCCGGGTTCGCGGGTTTGGTGGCCTGTTGCTAATCGTGATGATTAGGTTGTCCCCCTTTCTGCGACGACTTGTCGATACAGAAAACCCTTCCATAGCCTATTAGTAAATATACATAAGTTAAACAAGTTAAGATAAGTTAATCATGTTAATTGTTCATTCCTAAGTGGGGGGTGGTTGGGGGTTTTTATTCCTTTCTCGTTTTCATAAAAACTAGTGGTCGTCTCCTCTAAGGTTTGGAGGAGGAGGAAATCACTAGGATACATATAACATCCGGACCTTATCAAATAGAGGTGGCGGGTTTTTCCGGCCAATTCCCTCTTTCCATGTAGGTTGGGTTATGAGCAGTAAACCCCCCTCCTAGGTCCACTGGAGACTGACCATTCGACCTAAAACCTAGTAAATGTTACTCCTGGAGTAGTCAAAGGGTTTCTTCCTCGTCTCCCCAGGGTAACGGGTGAGGTGGAGTAATTCTGATCTCCGATTTGTCCTAGTTTGCGAGTTTCTCCACCCCTTTCCCTATCATCCAATATAACATTCCTTGACTTATTATTATTACCGTTAACAGGGTTCCAATTATCCCATACAACAAATAGGGTGGTAAAAAATTTTTCATAAAAGGTTGGATTAATGGTTCGTGTTCCATCTTGGCACGAACCCATTTGCTTATCATGGCATTACTAAGGTACCTATCAATCCTATTAGATTCTCTTTAATAACAAAAGCTCTTTTAAACCCAAAGTGTCCAAAAGTAATTTGATACTTTCTTAATTCCACCTTTTCGTCTTCCTTTGTAAAGGGTACCGGCCATCCTTGATAAGGAGTGGTACTATTTCCAATGAATATTGTACAATTACAACAAGGTATTTAAAGGGTATATTGCTGTAAAATGTTCCTTCTCTTTCATTCTTAGCAATCTGTTGTTAGAACAGTTAATTTTCGAATTGGTAATGATTTTGTTAGAAATATCACTCCTGTGCGTGATATTGGATAACCCCTTTACGGCTTCTATTTGGTCTAGACATCTAGTAGGGCATTTGTTCCTAAGACTAGTCGTAGATCCTCCATGTCCTAATAATCTAGGCATGTCTTTACATAGTTATATTGAAAATCTAAATTTTTCAAAGACAAAATTTTTTTGAAACTTGGTTGACACTCAAGTCGCTTTACATCTTGTAATCTCGCGTTATTATTATTTATGAGTGAAAATTCTATATCAGATGGTGTTTTAACCATACATACTTGTTCAAAGTAATTTACGGGATTGCTTCAAAATCCATTACTTGAATTAATGGGGGTTCAAAGTTAACAATTGGTATGAATAACTTCATAATTACCGTATTTTTAGAGATAACATTTAACTAATGGAAATGAATAATATTTCGACAAAGACGTAAAGTTTATTGCCAAAAGTGACCATTTGAAGTTTTTTTGCCCCATATTATCTCGTATCCATAATTGTAATGTGTCTGGAGACACGATATTTGGATAAAGTGTATTATTTTGCTATACAGTTTTTGATAGATTATATCTAATTTTCTTGTGTCCATCATCGTGGATAAAGGTCTTTCACAAGTCGTCTCACTAAATATTTCATTTAGATCAATTATGTGCCAAGGGTAGTTCTCTGCGTACCCTGGAACTTGGAAATTAGAGATATTTTGACTTAGGGTCTGACTATTTAGATTAGATAGTCCGGGTGAATACAAATCACTGCAGCGATTGATTCTATCTTATCAACGCGTTTTCTTTGGGGGATTGGAGTTTCCGTGACCCAATTGAATCCCAACTCATCAACATATGGTTCTGTTTGGCAGGCCACTTTACTTGTCCATCATTATTCCGGGTGCTAACACTCGAGCGGGTAATTTTATTTAATTAACACGGAATTGCATTTTTTGTATGCAACTACATCCGGAACCCCTTTTAAGGTTACCCCTGTGATTATTTTTATCCCTTCTTGCATTGATTGGGTGGCTGTCAACAAAGCACACAGGCTCGTGGTGACCATCCAATATTTAAATACCCATTTTTTAAAGTGGGGGGTTTTGTCTTTAGCTTCAATAAACTCTCTATCTCCACAAGACTAGAAACTTAAAAACTGAATCCACAGAGTCGTTGCAATCGTTCAGTATGTTAATCATCATCCTTAAGGTGGATTTTTTGTTATTGTCTCATTAAAAGGTTAAAAACCCCTTTTGTTTTGGCTTATATTTTGTCAGACCTTCGTCAACATTTGACCAGGGATAGGTTTGTTTTCTCTCTTTCTAATGCCAAAGCTGGTTTAAAACACAAAGGACTCTGGGTTCACAAGTAATCAAGAGTCCTGGCTTCTGTTTAAAAACTAAAACAAACTCTCTGCAGATGTCTTTCTATCAGACCGCTAAAGTGGATGATGGGGCTGTTAGTGAAATTTTCTAGTAGCGCATTTAAAATTTTAAATTAGAACATAATTCATTCAATTTGGAGCTAAATTATAAGTAAATTCTTAACTTCGAGCTGGTAAAGCTGAAAATAGGGGAACGGTTTTGACGTTCTCCTTCAACATACAAGGAAAATGTGAGCAGTCCCTGGCTCAAGCAAACCCGTTCAAACAGGCCCAAGAACCGTACGATTCCAAGCAATTTAGCTTTGCAGACGAATTATACTTTTATTTCGTAATTATTACTGGAAATAATCGCGTTACATCTTTTCTGTGTTGTGGACATGTTTTGAAAAGCTGTTGTCTAATACCTATAAGGGTATCTTTAAATGAACAGTGAGTCCTTTCTCAAAGGTAACTACCGACCTTCAGGGCAAATGGTACAGTCTGGTTTTTTTGGCAATAACGGATATGGGATCCCTACTCAAATGAGTGGTCTTGAGAAACACACCATCACTGAGGTTATTGCTGGAAAGTACTCATACTGTCCTGGTTGACAAATGAAGGTGATTTATTCACTCTTTATTTTGGTTAATTGTAGTTCACTGAATAACAACAGGTTAAATCCCGTGCGATTTTTTAAGCTTCCGATTACCATAACGTCAGAACTTCTTATAGGCAAACTCTGTAGTAGTTATCACCACAAAAGCAAAGGTTTTCTATCTATTTTCCTTGTACCAGTTATGTTCTATGAAGTGAGTTCCTACCTCGGGTGGAAAGTCTCAATATTTCCTATCATGAAGGGGAATCTATCATCTCCTCTTATACTACCTCCTTAGCAACTGATAAATGTCATAGAGCAGTTTAAGTACATGGTACTCTAGAGATTGACCAACAGATGGATTTTTATAAATTCCAAATGATTACTTTTTTTTATCTTTAGCCATCCAGAATTCTCATCTAACCGTTGTTGGGGCTAGATTTTGACTTCAGTAAAAATCATGGTTTGGGGGCAAACATTATCGAAAGGCGCTGGAGTTCTACGAAGTCTCTCGCTTCTGCAACTTATTTGAGTCGAATTTATGCAAAAATCTCAAGTGAATATTCGCTTGGTTTAATACCTCTTGTTTCTGTTGCTATAATTAGCTTATTAATCCTGCTGCTAAAACCATCGACGGTTTGGGGTTTTCATTGAGACAACCAAGTCGTTCCCTAATTAGCGATATTTGGAATAAAGTTAAACTGAGAGTTAGTGGATCATTATTTTTTAAATATCTGCCTTCTCTGAACAGGGGGCTTGCCTAATTAGCAACATCCGCTCGCATCTGAAGATGTCTGCCAGTGGTCACTAATTGGAGTTTTTTATTAGCTTTTCAACATGGTGCGATTTCCCTGCCTAATTAGCGACATCCGCTTGCAGATTATCTATTCGCATTTGTTTAGGTTGGAAACTCTTTGGTATTGAGCCAAATATGACCGCAAACTAATTAGCAGTTCCTTTGTGAGATTTATTATTATGCAAATGTTTAGTGAAGAGTGCATCTAATAAATTTATGACAACTCCCATCAATATACGTCTAGTAGGTACTAACCCTGTAACGATTCTTATGGACAAATTTTAGGTTGTTGTATTATTTAAATACTCAGTCCATACGAAATTTCGTTTATTGGAGCAATCTTTTAGAAAACAGAAGAAAGAAGAGAATGACCTCTTAAAAAATTTTTGTATTTGTATGAACCGATGATTCAAAAGGGAAAAATACAGCAATGCATTTAGCCGCTCAAAGAGGCTCTGAGGTAGCTTTGTGTTTGTGAATATGTTTGGGCATCAACAAGATTCCTACATTATGTAAATGCAGTTGCCATGTCGTACACAATCGTATTTCTCTTGAGAAATGAAATGATGTTTAATTTTTTAAGGATAGTTTTGTCTAGGTTGATAACTACCTACGATCGCACTTTTTCTGAAGGTTGGGATTTGCGATGAGCTATTGTGCTTGATTCCTGAAGTTTTGTTACACTCCAGATTTAAACCCATTCTGGTATTGTGGGTGGAAAAAATTTTTTTATTTCCCCTTTCTAACCTGATAATAATGTTACTTTTTTTCTCAGGGGGAAAATTTTTCTAGTTGGCCTTTCCTATAAAATAAAATAATTCCCTTTACCTGTGGGGTTATGATTCTAAACAATGTACTTGTGGGAAGAAAAAAAGGGCATCACCTCATCTTCAATAAATGACAAACGTTGACATTACCAAGCATTCAGTGTGAGACAGACATTTGTTAGAATTTGTCAGCCACTGAGTATTGTTATTTCAACATACCTGGTTTGAACCCTTACAACAAAAAATGTGTCCCAAACCTTTCCGTCCTACTTCCCTCTAATGTTGTCGGATCATACTCTACCGTTTTATTGCTGTTCCAATTCAAGCAAGAGATTACAGTGGGGTTTGTACTGTGTGGTTTCATTAACCACTTTCAAAGTTTTGAATTCTTTTGTTTAGCTGTGTACTTCCCCCGGGTTCGTAGACTATTACAACAATTCTGTTATAAGCAATAAAAATATACCCTCTGATTTACTTCCACTACTACATAGTCATGTGTGTCTGTCACTTCTGACAGTTACAACTATAACATCCTTACTAAAAAAGTTTCTTTATGGTATAAACAGTATTTTTCAACCATACGTGTTTGAAGAAAAATGTTGGAAATGTTCCCTTCGATGGAACTTTAATTATTTCAATATCAGTTTCATTATCTTGTGAAATTGATGTTTAAAACTTTTCGCGTCTCATCCCTATAATCCAGGGTGTTTTTTAAGTGTTTTTAAATCACACTTGACTCTTCACACTGTCACTCATCTTCGTGACTGTGTACCTATCGTAAATATTCTTTAAAAGGTAACTTCAATTACTCGCGAAGTCTATTTTAATTATTTTGAGTTTAATCTTACTCACGGTTTTTTTTTTATTTCCTTGTTTTAATGAAGTTTAAAACTGTTGGAAAGCGCCGACAAAGAAGTGTTGGTCCCGAGGAATGACGATTCTGAAGTGGAACTGAACATGCTACTTGCAAGCGTTATCACTATTCTTTTTGCATTAAGTAATTGCTCATTATTGCTTGCGTTTTTTTGGTTTGAACTTTGTGTTTCCATTAAAACGAATGGCCCGGGGGAATTTTGTGCTCCGGATTTGGGGGGTATAAATATTTTATTTTCCACAAAACCAATGACAATGAACCACTCACGCTATAATTGCGTAGAAGAAGTTCGTTATTTTCTATTTCTGAACCGGAAAAATCATTTTAGTCACGTAACCCGGTTTAAAAATTATGGGTAACAAACACACGTTGACCCCTCCTAAACAGTTCCCCGCTCTGTTTCTTGGTCAGTACTTCCTCACAAAGTTCTCGCAGGGGTGCTTGTGATACCCAGAAGGTGTGATTGGCGTATACGTAGAATAACACTTCCCTAACTGTGTATTTGGCCAAACTCCACGAAATTCGCAAAATCTCGACTTTTCGTTCACAGTCTTATACTTTCTTTTATTGTTCAGTGGGAAACCACGAATCCTCCAGAACTGACTCATTTTTCGTCCATTCAACTTATTTTATTAATTTCCATCCAATTCAGTTTCACAGTGACTTTTCTTTTAGACACAATTTCTTATCTACTACCCTTATTTCTTATTCTATCCATTAAAGTTCAATGTGCAATAACGTGGGAATGCGTTCTACCTTAACTTGACTTTCCGGATGATTTTTGTAAACTTTTACTAAGTCCAGTTCGAGTGGTCTTATGATTCTAGCTATCCTGCATAGCATACATAGACTTTTACATGCTCAAAGTACTGGCTTTCTAATGACTTTATTTTACGTCAATTGCTTCTAGCTATAAAATTCTCATTTATCTTTGTACGCAAAATGTTTTATAAACTTTTACTAGCTCAAAAGAGGGGTTTATTGTAAGTTACTTTTTGATCAACATTTGACAAGGTTTTTTACTCGCGATTTCATTAATCTATAAAGCGAAATTTTTGTGCAATTTTTCTTTACTTACTTAGTAAAATCGTTGACTTTAAGAGGTAACCCTATCTCAACATTTTCTACTTGCGTCGTTGTTTATTAATCACTTACAATACCTAATTGATGCCCAGGTCTCGACGTCGAGGAGACAATCCAGGAATTCTGTCTTTTTTGGGTTGATCAGACCTTTGCATAAAAAAAGACAAAACCTGGAGTCACCTTCGAAATCGGGTGTGCTGCAACCATTGATTCCTTTAAACAACTTAAACATTAAAGATTAGTTTCAAAATTTTCAGAAGGATTGTGACGAGAGCTGCAGACTCTCTTATTCACAATTCCCACTCCCACTTACAACTTAATTTCATCCATTTCTTTACTCGTCTAATACTCATCGTAATCTGCCTTTTAAACTTCCACGTTCAGGGAAGGCGTCGTTTTAACTTAATTTTAATGGTTAAACGGCCATTTGAACTTTTAAGTTCAGGGAAGGCTTTGTTAAATACATTTTTGGATTAACTGCCATTTGACTATATTAGTTCAGGGAAGGCTTTGTTAAATCTACTGACTTCTCTCACGGGAGGCTCTCCTATCCTACACTTCTCTGGCTATAGGGAGGAATTGATACTAAACAGACTGCTATACGTACCTAATTGTTTGGTCAGAACTAAATTAGAGTATGCACTGTTAGCTCTTAGTCCCTAGTTCCGTTTACATGCGGACGGGGGGCCATTCTCGCAGAATTTTTTATACTGCTAGTTTCCATTACTCGTGTACCTATTTTTGCAAATTTTAATCTCGTAAAATCATCGAGGTATTTTCGTATTTAAACTTACAAGTCCCCAAATTTTCTGGGTCGTTATTTCCACTATTTATGTGTCGGGTAGCTCGACTACCTGGAATAGGTATCAGTACCCGTTTTATATCTCCATTTTTAGAAGCGCACAGTAGCCTCCTCTGTGGGTGACACTGAGTGATTTATATCAGGGGTTATCATTCTCCCTTTTCCCCTAATTTTCTTCTTGCTTTACAAGCATCCCTAACTTGCTTCTCTTGAAACTGTCTACATTTACTTTCCCTTATGGTAGCTCTATATTCTTCCCAAATTTCCCCAGCGTAATATACCCATGCTATCCAAGCTATAGTAATAATTACCCGAATATACAAAGTAAAGCACTATATCTAAAGCGAGGTATTCCCCTGGGGTAAGTTCCTCTCCTTTAACTGTACCAAATGGCATAGCCGTTGCAATAGCTATCCTGGGTGCCGTTTCCATACAAATATCATCCCCAAAGGTAAGCGCTGTGTTCCACACATAAAACCAACTGGTATGTTTGGTGGGGTGTTCCACGATCTTCGTTATTGTCTCAGGACCTATTCCTGATTGTTCTACTTCAACAAATTTTTGGGGGGTTAGATTAAGAAACGGAATTTGCCACGTCCAATTGTGGTTTTAAACATTCTTCAAGTTCGTAAATACTGGGATTGCATCTTGTTTTGGTGGGGGATATTTTTAATTTATGCAATTTTTTACCATGATGCAGGTATTACATGATAGCTGAAATAAATGATTTTTCAGTACCGCATGGGTATTGTGGAGAGATTTCTAAATCCTCCCCTATTTTTACTCCGCATCTACAGGGAATGTGCAATTGCAAGGCCCCTGGTTGATCTTTCAATGGATTGTCAAAAGTGGTAATGTTTCCTTCGCAATTGAAAATAATCGGCTCTACGGGATGCGTGATTACATATGTTTCGAAGGCTATTTCACTAATTGATAGTGCATTCCCGGGTTGACATTTAAACACGCAATACTTGCTGAGTTCAGATATGGTTGCACCGGTGAACATTCGTAATGGGCAGACTGACCCTGTTTTAGTATCTGAGGTGTACCTGGGTATGTAACATAATCCTCCTCATAAGGTCGGCAATTTGCTAAAGCTGTACCCGCAATTGTTTTTTGTTTGTCTCCTGACACTGCTAATACGTGGTATCGTGCATAATTTGCATGTATCGTTTTTCCACGCGAATGGAGTTGTAATCATTTCATATAAATCCCCTGGTATCCTTTTGACCTAATTGGAACTTTATGTTTTTCAATGATTCTACTCTTATCCATGATGCAATTAGTAATTTTAAGTTTAAGATAATTTGATGCCTTACTTGGAGGTATCACCACTTCGTAGCCATCTTCCTTTAAATTTTCTTTAATTTTCGCAAGTCTTTTGTGAACACAGAAAATGTTTTCATATTAGTAGGTAATAAATTACCTCTACAATGATTTATTATCTCCCTTCGTTGCAACAGTTCTAAGTTTGTAGTTCGATTTTACTATCCTGAAGTACATCTTTAATTACTGTAAGCAAGGTGTGGTCCATGGCTTCTTGTAGGGTGGTAGTAACATGATACAGATTTCTGAAATTTACCGCGAATTTCCTGGAAGACTCTGGTTGTTTTTGCGTTATATTCCGCAAACGCTTATTTTTTGTCGTTTATCCATTTATAGTCGCTTCTAAGCGCGCTACGTAATTTGCTAACTTGCTCTTTAACCCCATTATTATCTTCAATTAGACTATCTAAACTGCTTTGAGTTTCCACACTGCAACACCAATTGAGAGCATTGGCGATGAAATCAATGCCCCTACGCTTCCTTCCTGTATTTCTGAAAATCCTAGTTTCTTCCTCTGACGCGGGTTTAAAGCCCTTTAACATTTTTCTTTGTATTTGAATTGAAACATTTGCACGAGACTCATTATTTGACAGTAGTCTTTGTGTGTAGTGATAGCTGGACATAGACAGACCCATAGAATCTGGTGCAACCCCCTCATAGGGTAACCATCTCATTTCATAAGTAATGGGAATACTAGATTCATATCCAAGCTACTGGGTATTGTTTCCAATAAACACCTGCTACCACCTTTACCGCATACTGGCCCGTCGCGGACTCCGCGTCCCTCACGACGTGCCCTGCCCCACACTAGGCATCCCAGCAAACAGAACCTTCCCCATTTGAGAACTTCTTTTCCCAACCTACCAAGTACAAGAAATGTGTGGCTTAGGAATAATCTTCCTCTGTGCTACACAACATGTACATTATTTGCTACTTATTCTAACTAGGTTTAATCTCTTTTTCTTTTCTTTTCCTTATTTTTCTGGTTGCCTATTTCTATTTATGCTATAATTACTAATTACCCTGTTACCTTTATAATCTAATTATTCTATTAATAAACCCTTTTTACCTTTTTTACATCATAGTTATCTTACTCCTGTTGTCTATATCTACGTTTGCCTTTTTCTTTTGATTTTCTCTTCCCTGTTTCTATTCTTTTTTACCCTTAAAAACTACTTAAATTTATTTAAATACTAGTTGCATTATTGATCACTTCTATTTACATTTATTTTTAAAAATGTATGTGTCTTGGTTACTTGTTTCTGTTCTCAATTGCCTATCTGAGGTACTAGGGTGGTTTCGTTTTCTTTGGGGCTGGGCCTGGTTGTGCATTAGTATTGGAGTTCAGGTTAAAGGTTTGCATTGATCACAGGGGCAGTCTAGATTGACAATTACGTGCGGGTTTTATGATATGGAAAGATGCGTGACACGTGTTATCACTTCCGTTTGGCAGCCATTGTTCGCCCCTTCCGTACGCGATAAGTAACTGGTCCCATTCTCTCCATAATCGTAAATGGTCCATGATATCGGTGCAGTAATTTTTCTGTCAACCCTACCTTTCTTATCGGGTAAAGCTTTTACCTGGTCTCCTACCTTGTATTCTACGTCCCTATGTCCCGTCATCATACAAGTCCTTGTTTTTGTTTTGTTTTATCTTTAACCTGTCTTTGACTATTCTAATGCCTCCGCATCCTATTCTGGCAATCGATAGCTTTCCTCGTTGAAATGGGGGGTGCTAACTCTGCTTCTAGGGGGAGTACCGGGTCTCTTCCAAAAAACAGTGCATATGGACTTACTCCCATAACGTCGTGTCTGCTGCTATTATCGCAAATGTGACGGCGGGTAGAAAACTTGACCAATCTTTTTGATCGGTTGCCACGAACTACTTAACTTCTGCTAACGTACGGTTTAAAACGTTCAGTTAAGCCATTTGTCTGTGGGTGATACGTAGTAGTTACCGCGGGGCGTGCCCCCATACTCCGCATTAATTGCGTAACCATGGCGGATCTAAATACCGTTCCCTGATCGGACAAAATCATACGAGGCGTACCGTAAAAACATACAAATTTTTTCAAATAGGAACTTAGCTACCCCCTCTGCGTTTGGGTCGCGTTAGCCTTCGTTATAGGGGTACCTAGTTGCATAATCTGTACATACTATGACATTTTATGTCCTCTATTACTACTACCATAGGGCCTAATGGTCATCCCAAGATGCTCAATGCATTTTTGTTATCAACATAAATAGGTTGCATAATCCTGCGTTTTTTGATTTGCATTTTTTCTGCTTTGGCAATCTGGACATCCCAGTATGTAGCGGCGTATGTCGCGTCTCATACCTATTTCCCAAAAAAATCCTACTCATGATCTTGTCTTGGGTTTTATTTATGCCCAAGTGTCCCGCGGTTACGTGATTATGGTATTCATACAATGTATCTTGTTGCATGGATCGTGGTATACATAGTAAGTACATTCGTCCCTTGACCTGTAGAGTTTTTATAATACAGCAGCTGATCTTTTATCACAAAGTTTTTTGCTTTGGGGTTGTTCAGATGCGTTTCCTACGTGGGGTCATTAACCACGTCTCTTATCCCCTTGAACACATGGTCACTTCCTGCCTATCTTTCATTATCTGTGGGTCTAACATATAAACTAGTACTTCTTCTGCCTCTTGTTCTAATCTTAGCTTCTTCTGCTTTTATTTCCGATTCCGTTGCGCCTTCTTTATGCCCAAAGCTAGAGGACCTCGACTTAATGGGGTCCGCATCACAATGCGTTTTCCCGATTTATGTTTAATCGTATATGAATGATCCTGTAGTCTTATTGACCCAAAGTGCTAACGTCCACTGGGTTCTTAATTGACTTTAACCAACATAATGCATGGTGATCGGTCACTATGCTATGTGGTGTCCCCAAATATATGGACGGAATTTATTAAACATAAATGATTTCGAGTGTTTCCTTGGATGCATGTCATAGTTCTTTTTTTGCGGAGGTTAAGGTTCTAGACACATAACCTATCGGATGCATTTCCCTTCATACTTCTGCAATAACACACAACCTATTCCATAATTGGATGCGTCTGCATGCGTTCAGTTACTTCCGACTTTGGATTGAAGAACGTTAACACGGGTGCGTGGACAAGGCGGTTTTAAGTCGTCAAATGCTTTTTGTCGGCTTCAGCCCACACAAAAGGGTGATTCTTGCAGCATAATTGATGTAATGGTCGAGCTATAGTACTGAAGCCATCTATAAATTTTCGATAGTAATTAGCTATACCTAAAATCTTTGTACTTCCTTAACTTTTCTGGGTACCTTAAATTCCTTGACGGCCAAAACTTTATCTTCGTCTGGGAATATTCCTCGGGCGCTAACTACATGTCCTAATACCTTAATTGTTTGGTAAGCAAACTTGCACTTTGATGGTTTTAGTTTAAGGCTGAATGCGCGTAATCTTTGTAAAACATGTTCTAGACGAATCAATAGCTGTCAAACGTTTTCGCAAAGATAATAATATTTATCGAGGTAGATTAAGGCTTCTTTAAAATTAATATCTCCTAGTACTTCTATCGGCTAACCCTTGAAATTGGCTGGAGCCGCAGCCAATCCAATGGTAGGACATTAAGTGGTATAATGTGATGACGTTACGAAAGCCGAGTTTCTTTTTAGACTCTTCGTCAAGCGGTATTTGCCAATAGCCGGCATTCATGTCCAAACTTATGAAATACTGATTTCCGCCAAAATGGCTTAACAAATCGTCAATTACGGGTAGGGGTACGAGTCCCCTATGGAATGTGCATTTATTTTTCTATAATCTATGGCAAATCTATAACTTCCATCCGGTTTTTTACTAACACCACTGTGATGAATACTCACTGTTTGAGCGCGATATCACACCATGAGCTAACATTTCTTTGACTTGCGAGTTTATAATCTCTTTCTCGCGAAACGACACGCGATAAGGGCCTGTTTTTAAATTTGGGACATCATCTTTAAGACGAATTTTATGCACTGCTGCATTTGTTGTAGTTAGCTCGGATAATTGACTTGCAAATCTATCCTTATATTGCGTTAACAACCTCTTTATTTTTTTGCGATTGCTCCACATTCAAATTATCACTTATATCTAATCAGGTAATAATTGCCCTTCTCTACCATGACTGTGTACCTCAAATATAGTTTGAGGGTGGTTCGATTGGTTTATAAAATTCACGTATGTCCCTTTTGTTTCCCATGCAGAGGTCTAGTGCTTATGTCTATTTCCTTCTGCGTCATAAGTTTTTGTGTTTCTTATGAATTAACCGTGTCCTCGGGCCTCTCGATTAACCACTGCTAACATGGTGCTATTTGGACCTATTCTTACATCTTCACTATTCTTCCATTTCATAGGCTGGGTTTTTTCCCAAAAATGTCCCCGATCAAAACTAGAGGGTTAACCATTTCCTCTGGTTGTGTGGGTGTTTATCTTGTATAAGTTCATTAACCTTTGGTTGGTCCATTAATTCATTTGTTTGTTTAATTAAATCGCTTTTTCTGTTCATTTTGAACTAATTCGGCCGAAGTTGTTTAAACGTGTAAATGTTTCTGCAATTGCAAGGGGATACAAACTTTTTTGGATCCCACCATTAATGTGAGTGAATTATTGACGTAATTAATTTGGGCTTGAAACTTTTTTAAAAAGTCCATCCCTATCACCACCAAAGGTGATCCTTCATTAACTTATTACAAAATTATGTATAAATTATGTTCATTAAAAATCCACTGTTATTCAGATTCTTTATCTGCTCTTAATGGTGTCCTGAAAACGACCACAACTTGGTGCTAATTCAGTGTTTCTTAACTTATTATTAACATCTAACATTTTATTATGTATAAGTGACACTGCTGCTCCTGTATCTACATTATTGACACATTCTTATGATTATTTATTTTCCAATTACTCTTGTATTTCCTTTCGCCCCTATTACCCTTGTTTTTATTGGCACCTTTCCTCCTTAACTATCTTTCAGCCATTCTTCTTACTTTTATGTAGTAAGGTCGCCCTCTTAGTTTCCCGGTAATTGTCGGCCATTAAAACCCGTAACCGCATAGCATCCTGACGGTGTGACCAGTTTTTGCTTGCAACGTTCGCAAAACGGGCTTTCCCCTAGTCGTACGCAAATTCATAGGGGCATTGTTACCACTTGCACTAGGCCTAGAATCTCTCCCGGTATTCCCGTTTTGTGGCGGACTAGAGTTTCCAAACTGACTCCTGGCCTGACTTGGCTCCCCAAATTCATGTTATCCCGGCGTGGTCCCTTATCCCTTGTTGGGGTTTTTTCCAAACTCCCTACCATGGTTGGGTGGACCCCTATCCCTGGGTGGACCCAAAAATTTCAACATTTTTATTGTGGTGGGGTTGACCCCTATCTCTGGGTACCTGGAATTTATTCTGGGTTTAAAAGTATTAACCGGATTATCGTTATCACCAGTATTGGGTCCTCCCCTTTATTGTGGAACAGTCGGCGCTGCCCAAAGTTTTTCCCTATAGTTCTCCTGTTTTTCTTGTTTAATAACCTTCTTTACAGTTTGCTCTATTTTTGTAAGTAGATCTTCTTCTTCAGGTTTAGATGGACTAGAATAGTTAATACTGCTCGTAGGTATGGGGTTATTTACTGCGATAGTAGACGCATTTGGTGACCTTTCGTCCCAGCGATTCCCTATTATTAAACGCGCATTTTGCAATCTTTGCATGTGTTCGAGTACTTGATCTGGTGTAGTGAAATTAAAAGGGGCACATCTTATCGATATAACACGGCAACATCCCTCTTATGATTTGATCCTTCTTTCTAATTCTGTCATTGCTTCGTTGACTTTGTGACACAAGTCGATTTTATCAAAAAAATACGTTTTTAAACGCTTCATGTTCAGTTGCACCCGGTTTTTTTATTAATCTCATTATTCTCCTTACTGCCAATTTGGTTCAAAGACTTGCTTTAACAAAGTTAACACTTCTTTGCTGTGTGTTCAGGCTGTATTTTATTTTTAAACCATTTATAGGCTGTCCCTCTAAATATAATTCAATATTCCTTCTTTGCTCTGCGGCGTTCCATTCGTTAAACATTATGGCTTTTTCATATTTTTGTATAAATTCTGCTACATCTTCACTTTGGAGGCCAGTGAACACAATCGGTTCGTACCTAATTGGTCGGCTCATTGTGGCTGGCAAGACGTGATACTGAGGGGTTCTGTCCTCGTCAGAATAATTCAATTCTCGCACAATTAAATTTGGGGTTGAACTTTCGTTGGGCGTTCCCAAATTACTGTTTATAATATTAGGCGTTGTGGGTGGATTTGCTGCTACACTGCTGGGTGTTTCTGCACTGCTAGCTGGTGTAGGATTAGGTGTTACCAATGGGTCAATTACCTCGTTATCAATTGTTTCTGAATTATTTATTATATTTCGTGTATTTGCCTGACACCCTGACGGACCTGGTTCATTAATATTATCGTAATGAATATTATTTTCACTTGTAGCTGAATTATTTGAGTTTTCTACCAAATCTGGTTCACTCTCACTGTCTAAATTTCTGTCGTAATTAAAATCTTCTATTGGTATTCTATAGTTCACACGAGTATTGTCGCGAAAAGAATTATTTGGCACTTGTGGTATGGAATTCCCTATTATCTGAATCACTTGTTAGTCTGCCTGTGGCAATGTGTCTACTAGTCTTTAATATCTATGTCACTTACTGACTCAACCTCTATTAATAGCTCGGGGGTATCCCTAATATTTTACATGACTTAAAGTAAAAACACTGTAACATTTTTTTATCTCCTCTTTCAGTCATCTCATCACTGAATTCCAGGATTTAATACTTGATTATTTACCCCCATGACTCCAACATGTGTAACGGGCCTGAAACCGGGGACGACACGTATGTCTTCCCAAGTCATTAGCCGGTTACGTACGCTCCACCAAGATTTAGTTTGGATAGGGTTCAATCTAGGCCCTTTGGTAAAAACACTTGTTTGACGTTGAAAGGTATCGTTTTTCTTTTAATTAGAGGTATCTCACCTCTGGGAGGTTCAAAGAATGAGGTAAATAAACGAGTATGAGATAACACCAATGCTGACTACATTAATAATATTTATTAATAACACATCATGTACAATAATGTTTTCCCCCATATTCCCCGGATTGAGTCTGGTCATTTAGGTAAGAGTCGTGGCCTGAAAGACCTACGACTAACAATTTAGCTTGTGCTAATTACTATAATCGCATCCCTACATTCTGGGAATATTCCCGGCTTATGAGTCTAGGCATGGGGTTTAAAACACAGAATACAATTATTCCCTAGCTCAAAATTACACAGATACATACAATACATAATAAGGTTTGAGTTCCACTCACCAGAGTTCCCAGCGTCTTATTTAAAAACAATTATGCTCAAAGGCAATGTAGAAAGTGAGTGAAGCTCCAGAAAAAATGTAAGTGACATTTGCTTGAAGAGCCTCAGTAGACTGTCAAGCCTGTGCCCCCTGGTGAGCCAAGAGCTGAACCAGAGAACCGAGTTGAGAGCGCTGCGTCCGAGAAGGCATTGTGCTTGCTAGCAGGCCCGCTCCTTATATACCCACGCCCTAGCTACGTCACAGGTCTAGGCGTCGCCCACTTGGACCAATCACTGGCGACCGTCCTATCCTGGCTGTGTCAGACTTAGAGGTGGCGGTCCCATTAAGATGTAGCCTCGTGAGGGGCTCATGTAGCCTCGTGACGGGCTCAAGTTATTATGTTTTTAGAAGGAAGTGGTGACCTTCGAGGTCCCCTTCTAAAAATGGACGGCGAGTTCTCATTTTTTAGCCAATTATAATTGGTCTTGGGGGGTGGTCTCGTCTTCGAATGCGAGCTAGGCGCCAACACCGGATGTGGCTTTATTCAAGACTAATTGGCTGCTTTGTTAGAGTATTGCTCTAAAATGTATAACGAGTTAAGTACTGTATGCAAGCCTGTAACCACTGGGGACAACTAGTTGTCTTTGTTAGATAGTTGAGCAATACAAGGCACACACAACTGTGGAGACTTGTGTTGCTAAGTTCTGTCAATTTGGTTAGTAGCCTTGGTGAGAAATAAGTTTCTAAATCACCTCATTATAAATGCTAGGGGAAAAAGACGCAATATTGTGCGTAGACTTGTAGGAACGAACCAAGCTTAGCCAAGCAAAAAAGTTAGCCTGTTAACACTCTGGCCAGTTTTGGCTTATGTGCATACGTTGGGTTGAATACTCGCATTCTATTTTGCTAGTAAGCAATACACACTAAAGTAAAAAGCTAGTCAATGCATAGTGTACAAAGTACACCATGCACTAGTTGACATTGCTGGTAAAGCATAGTGCTCAAAACTAGTTGACCTTGGTTGAATGCCCGGCCTGTGTGCGAAACAACAACACAACCACATTCTTCGTCAGTAACCTTTAGATCGGCCAAGTTGCTAAATTACCTAATTAGCTATGCAGGAAGTCCTGAGAGCAAACTAGCCTGTGTGTGAAACAACAACACACGCACATTCCTTGTCAGTAACCCTGAAAGGACCAGTTTATAAATGGTTTAATTAGAAAGGTAGGACGGCAACAACACTATGTTAGACGTTTGTATATTGTAGCAAATTGGCATGTGTAGCTATGCCACTAGGCCGGTTTGTTACACGATATTGACTTTTTAAAAAAAAAGTTGAAAAGTTAGCCAGAATAATAATAATTAATATTTAACCACCTCAAAAACTCAAATTAAAACCTTTATTTCTATAGATTATGGCTAACTTTTCCTCTTTTTTTTTTCAAAATTTAATACATCACCATAACCTCAATGTGCATGTTGAAATATGAACGTTGTTTGCCCCACCCGTTTGGTCAGAATCGGCCCCAAAAGTCACGAAAATATCGCATTAAAAATCGACAAAAATCGTAAAAGTACGATATTATTCAAAGTTCAAAGAGAAATATTTCTTCGATTATACCTCAAAACGTGGCAGGTCCGAGTTCAGAGATTTCGAAGGTCCCCTACTATTTTCATCAAGATCGCAAATGCCGTTTTCCCCCCGGAAAGAGCGCAAAATAAACAGTCAGAAAAACAAACAAAAAACACCCGAGATAATTTTTTTTGGGGGGCAGTGAAAATTGAAGTCTTCGCTTCGCTCATCCAACAAATAATTCGCCTTGGTCATGTTGTATTGGAGCCTAGCTCGGAATTTCGTCCAAGACACTTGGCCCCATTGCCTAATGTGGCCTCTCCAATTCAAAGATCATAGAGCTTTGTTTTTGTAGACAATCATAGGCGTTACTCGTCTAAAGCTTGACGCTCAATTAACAATTTAAATTAATGTAAGCGTACCTTATAATGTGATTATTATTTCCATTGACCTGCAGTGCGATCATGTAAGCTTGTAGAAATCGATTTCTATAGAAAGCTCATGAGCTCTCTATCGTTATCTCAATTCTGTGACAACTATCCTAAAGTCCGACCACGTAACTCGTGACATCTCTTCTAGACAACGATAACTATAGTGACAAATATTTAGCGTGAGCAAAGGAGTTCGCGTAACGAGTTGTCACCTATAGAAAGCTCAAATAACAAATGGCGGACTTGTTTCATATCAATACCGCCTCAGCTCTTTTATATTTAATAACAATAAAATGATGCACTTTAGATGTTATTTGTTACACGTAGATCACATAACAAGGTATGCAGAACAAAAATAAACTATCTAGGTTCAATTACATTATCAAATAATCTAGAAATTGCTCAGTTTGTCGTAGGCGTATGTAAGGCCTAGCCCATACTGTGCGTAAGCTTACCATGAAGGCTAGATTACAAGGACTCTAGTCCACCGTGTAGCCGGCATCCATACGGCCGTACGAAAATATGTTATTCATAAAAGACTATTTTAAATTTGCCTCCTCTTGGCACAGCTGCTGTGGCACAGCCTTTCGAGTTTCCAGCCGTCATCCGTGTACATGTTGGCCTGCATAACAACCTAACCTTCTTTTAGACTTTGAGCCAACTGTAGGTATACCTCCCCCCCGGGGCGGAAGGTCTGAGGGTGGTTTAAAGTACTTTTATATATTAACTTTCGATTTCCGCTTGTTAGCCATCACGGTTTTGGTGGGTGTACCCAACAGGGGTGACCAAAGTACCCACTGTAAAAATAAAAAATAATCATTTTCGGTGGTAATGGGGCACTCACAAACCTCCCCCTATGCAAAGCGGAAGGTCTAAGGGTGGTTTTAGGTACTTTATTATATTGACTTTCGATTTCCGCTTGTAATCCATCACGGTTTTGGTGGGTGTACCCACCAGGGGTGACCAAAGTACCCACTGTAAAAATTAAAAAAATAATTATTTTCGGTGGTAATGGGGCCTTCACAAACCACCCCCTACGCAGGGCGGAAGGTCTAAGGGGGGTTTTAGGTACTTTTATATATTAAATTTCGATTTCCGCTTGTAAGTCATCACGGTTTTGGTGGGTGTACCCACCAGGGGTAACCAAAGTACCCACTGTAAAAATTAAAAAATAAAAAATTTCGGTGGTAATTGGGCCTACACAATCCTCCCCCCTACGCAGAGCGGAAGGTCTAAGGGTGGTTTGACGCCCTTAAATATATTTAATTTGAGTTTAGTTTGCAAGATATAATGGTTTGGGTGGGTGTTCCTACTAAGGTTGACCAAAGTACCTACCCAAAAAATAAAGAATTTTCAATTTCTATCGTAAATGGACTTTCCTAAACCTGCCACACACCTAGGCCGAAGGTCTAAGGGTGGTTTAAGGTACTTCTATATATCGACTTATGATTTTTGCTTGTTATTTGTCACGGTTTTGGTGGGTGTACCCACCAGGGGTGACCAGAATACTTACTTTAAAAATGAAAAATAATACATTTCGGTTGCAAAGGGGTCTTTCCCCTGCCCCTACGCAGGGCGGAAGGTATGAGGTGGTTTTAGGTACTTTAATATATTAGTGTAAGTTTATGCTTGTAAGATAAATGGTTTAGATGGGTGTACCCACCAGGGATGACTGAAGTACCCACCGTAAAAATACATATCTGTCGATTTATATCATAAAATGAAATTTCCTCAACCTTCCCTACAACTGGACCAGAAGGTCTGAGGGTGGTTTTAGGTACTTTGATGTATTGACTTTTGATTTCCACTTGTTATCCGTCATGGTTTTAGTGGGTGTAACCACCAGGGGCGACCAAAGTACCCACTGTAAAAGTAAAAAAATATTAAATTTCGATCGTAAGCGGTCTTCGTAAAACTCCCCGTACGCAGGGCGGAAGGTCTAAAGGTAATTTTAGATATTTTTATACATTGAGTTTATATTTAAGCTTGTAATCTGCCTTAACTTTGGTGGGTATACCCACCAGAAGTAAATTAATTTCACCGCGTAAGCCGTAAACAATAATAAATTACTAATTTTGCTTGTAAATGAACCAAACATTGACATTTTGCGTTGTACCCTATCGACTTGTGGTCTAATTAAATTAATTATTTTTCTTTGTAGGGTTGTACAAACGATGACAAACAAATCTATATTTTAAATCTAGCAGCATTAAATTGAATGCCATTCATGACCGAATTGATCCACTTTGGTTGGTGTAACAAGAACAAATGTATAATAACAATCACTATAGCTGCTATGCTTTAGATGTGGCTTGTTTACTTTCAATATGTTGGTGGGTACACCCACGATGGGATTTCAAGTTGATTGTATTTGAATATAAAACATGGAATTTATTTTTATTTTTAAAATAGTTTAAAATGCTGCATATTAGCACTGAGTATAGATTAAAGAACATGAGAAATTATGTAAATCATGTTACTAGACATTAAAATATTGTATAAAGTTTAAATTATACTAGGTGATCAACTAAGATGCAACCCTATCTTTATTAAACTTGTCGTTTACAAGTCTTGTAATGATAAATACCAGTGGTAGGTAGCATTAATGCCACACTTTTAATAACAATGTAATGGTACATGCATTAATGGCTTATTGCATGGTATTCTGTGATGTCAACTTGTAACCGAATAACCCTAAATGGGTTTTGTTGAGAAACCCTACTATGTGTCCATAATAGAAGTCAAAGCGGGAAAATATATTTAACGAAATAAAAAACATGTTATACAAAAATATATAGATAAATAATTATATAAATGTGCACAATTTGATAATTTGAATGATGAACGAAGCTAACTATCAATAGAAGCAATCTGTGTCTACTGTCGCTCGCCTAACTATTTTCTCCTTAGATATCTGCATAATGTGCGTAAGCACACACGCACAATATTATTGTAAATCAGTTTTTTTACTGAATAAGACGTTAAATAAATTAATAAACCCACATCTTATTCCTTTTTTGAGGTGATTATTATCAGTTCTGATGCAGGGTCGCAGTGGGGTTAATCTAGTACCCGATTAAATGATAATTCGATACACGGACTACTAAGTTTTTATGGCCAATTAACACTAATCAGAAAATATGGTAAATAATAATATAATTTAACATCATTTATTTGGACAGCGCGGTTACTAAAATGTTGTCAGTAAAAGATTTTGTATATATAACCTGCTTATGAGCATTTTTAATGTTGCTACGAATTACACACAAATAATGCCAAGTAGTATATAATATACTGGTCCTTTGAGTTATATGTATTATTATATACATCAATAAATTGAAATTTATTGATGATAAAAAATATGCATCTCACTTATAACATATTCAAAAGTAATAGAAACTATTAACTTTTGTAGATTTTTGTAATTATAATTTGTATTGCACGGATTTGTACAGGCAAATTGTACCTATATTGCATGGTAGCCAGCTTAATATGTTTATCTTTGCTTCAATACCGATTGCCTCTTTAAGACTAAATGATTCATTTAATTAATTATAATTTATCCTATTATACATAACACTGACATAGAATATTTCAACGAAAAAAAAGTAGTAACATGCAATTTATTCTGTAGTTACATAAATAATACAAAATTTTCGAACTTTTAAACATTTAAATTAACAAATACATAGTTTTCATCGAAATACATAAAAACTATGCTAATTATATTTATTCAAACTAATATAAACATAACATCAACGGTGTGACCATAATTTCAGATTACGGCATGCGGCTTCACAGCAAGTTTTTCGAGTGTTTTTTGACAAATTTGACCAAAATGCATTATTAACATATGCATAAATTACATATTTTATCTACTCATCAAGACCTTTCATTTGAATAAGTCCTGCCATAAAGGAACGAAAAATTTTCATGTTGTCCAAAACAGCATAGGGAGCTATCTCCGATATAGTAATGATATCTCCCTAAAATTAATTTCTCAAATTCGAAATATTTAATTAAAATGAAATTATGAAGAAAAACTAGACCATTTGCGTATAGTTGGCTCTAAATAAATATTTTTAAGTTTTGGGACAAAAAGTTTGGTCACCCCTGGTGGGTACACCCACCAAGTCATGATGGCTAACAGTAAAATCAAAATGTAATATAATAGCTTTCTCGAAACCACTTTCAACTTTCCGCCCCGGGGGGGGGGGGGGGGAGGGTTGTATTAGCTGGCTCATGGACTATTACATTGGTGGGTGACAGTCCTGTCAACACTGCGCTAGGGGCTAGGGCCCAGGCGTAGGTAAGTCCCTAGTATTTTCTGTAGGGCCAATTACGACCAGTCATATCACAAGTGTTAGGCCTAGCCTAGTCAATTAAAGCCCGGCAGGTAGGAGTAGAAGTATAGTATAGAAAAGTACAGTAGAATAGAGGCTTTGATGCTTAGCCTAGATCGCAGGGCTCCTCTAACCTTACTTTTCGCATTAGTATTCGGTTCTAGGGCTTGGTGTAGGCTATGCCGATACACATATAGTTGGTCTAGGCCTACACAATGGCCTTAGACCCGCAGTTAGGCCTAATTTTATGTCATCCCAATCTAGGTGCTGTTCTCATATTGCGATGTATGCTTTGTGATGAATGCGATAGGATAGTGCATGTCATTTTGTCAACCTGAGAAGGATTGGCCTAGCATAGGCTAGCCTACCTAACTGATCACTTGTCTAAGCTAGTCTACAGTGCCCCTCGTCTGTAGGACCTTATCTTGCTTGGAGAACTTATCCCAAGCCTTGCCCTACAGTTACATTAGTTCGACCAAACCCCAGGCCGTGAGCAAGGATCGAACTTCGGACCTGCACGCAAACCTTATGATCCACTACGGACAGCTATTCTCTGTTACCGGTACACATAAAAGAATCTCTATCTACTCAACCAACAAAACACTGAATCACGTACATGTACTTCAAGACCAATATGACAGACCCAGGTTCGATACCCGGCTGAGATGGATGATTTAATTTTTGAATTTATTTCCAACTATTTTAAATCTGAATACTTGGTAACTTAAATTGTACCTTCCATATTTAATGCTAAACAAGGTCCCGTAGGTAATTGGCAGAGAAACACTGAGTGAATGGTGCTAAAGAATGCAGCTTTCAACTTTTCAAGCACTAGGGCCTATGTAGTTACCAAGTAATGTTTGATCCTACGTGTAGCAACATTTCTTTAAAATATGTACCCACCTAGGCCTATGTACAGTAAGTATAGACTTGACAGCTATCTACAGTAGACGGTACCTAGGTAGGCCTACTGTATTAGGTACTTATATTTTTGCTTGGATGTATTTTTTAATATTATTGTATTAAAACAGAAACATTGTATTGATTTTAACAAAGACACTATTTGATTATGTAGTATGGCTACAAGAGGTCCATGCTTATAAACTATAAAATATAAGCACAATTCTAGACCTCAAAATAGTAGCTAGTTATGTAGGCCTACCACATTTCTAATAAATCTGCATCATTGACATTTTGCTCCTACTTCCTCTACAACCATATTGATCTTCTTTTAGTATGGTAACCACATTAATCAATAGGGTATTAAAATATATGTATTTAAAAACACCTCTCCCCTAGATTTAAAAATGTCAATTCTGTCCTTCACAGTAGTGAAATTAAAATATATAAGATGTATTTCTAACCAAATTTAATTGTATTTCAGTAAACACTATACAAAATTGGTCATGGAAGGGCTAAATGTTAATAGAAGAGGCATTATATTTATACAGTCTGAGGCACTTGTGTAGATGTGTTCAAGTGACACACACACATGCTAATTATTTTGAACTGTAAAAAATGCCTTGTTTCTGTAAAACTAGTTTAACATTTCCATTATAAAAAAGTATAATAAAACAAGTTTTTTTATTTTACACTTTTATGCTTGCTACAGACCCAATTGGAAAACAATTAGTGTAGTTTGTCTGAAAAAGTGTCATTTCCCATACAAATCCTGAATCCTGATATTTGAAAACAGTTTGACACCACTGGTAGCTGCTTATTTTGTTAACTAACATTATCTGTGTTCACTTTGTCCTTCCTAGTATGCCATCCCAAATGGTGGGCTAATATAAACATGACCAATCAACATATCTGCAAGGGAAGTCTTTTCTACAATGTATGTAGGCTGTAAGGTATTGCAACTGTGTTATTGCTTTGGAAATCGAAGTATGAACTTTGCATACAAAACATAGGGTTGTGCAAGAAGGCCTACTGTATTTCTACATCCAATTAAACATACCTAATAATAATAAAGCTTTTCTCTGGATGGTCAGGGATTGTTTAAAACTTGAAAAATCAGTTGGCATGTAAATTGTAATCCTAATCAAGGCTACTATTATACAATGAATTAATAAATAATACACAGACATTTCATATTATTTCTTTACTATTTTATTTTATTTATTATTTATTTTATAGTTATTATTATTTCAAAAGTATATTATTATTATTATTATTATTATCATTATCATTATCATTATTAGTCCACGTGTATTTAGGTATCACAATTGATAGATTTTTGTCGTGGAGGCCTCACATTGTATCCTTGTGTTAAACGCCTAAGATCTTGTGCATTTCAGTTATTTAAGTTAAAAATGGTGTTGCCTTTCAACTTTTACGGTCTGTGTACATGCTATAGCTGAATCTATTATTTCATATGTTTGTTGGCCTGGGGCTCTGCTTCGCTCTCTCACGTGAATTTAATATCAAACCTTCAAATGCAATGATTAAAACAATTACACCATGCTTTTTACAAAACAATGTGAACTACAATAGTATAGCCATGAAGTTTAACTTTTGTAATGTACTACCTTTATCATACCTGTACATGTTATAAATTCATTTTAAAATTTTACTTTAATAGAATGTATAATGTTCCGTACGATGGTAGGGGGGTCCACGAGATGGAGAACAAGAGGAAATTACATTTTACCACAGTTTAACAACAAATATGGAAAAAAGAACAATTTTTTACTTAACACCTGCAATATTTAATAGCCTTCCCGTTCATCTACGAAATTTAGATAAAATATCAGCCATAAAATCAGAAATTAAAGGTCATTATCTTTGAAACTATGCGCATAGAAGACGACAGTTGCTGACCACTACCCCTACCATGGCGCAACATTTTATAATTGTTTGAGTTCAGTTAAATTGAGTATTATTGTATTGTTCATTCTTGACGTTTGTTATTTTCTTGTTCCTTATTATTTAATTTAATCATTTATGGAGATCCTAGTAAGTTTTTATGTATTGTTATAGTAATAACTCACACATCGCAGATATTTCATGTATTTTTGTATTTATTTAAACCACAGACAAGCCTTTTCTTAAGGCTTTGTGGAAAGAAGCTTATTCCATTTTGTACATGATGTTATAAATAAATTAAATTGAAAAAAAAAAAAAAAAAAAAAAAAAAAAAAATTATTATTATTATTATTATTATTATTATTATTATTATTAATTATATAAATTACCTGATCAATTATCAAACTTAACAAAAATTTCCGAGGTCAAGCACAAATAAAAAGACATTTGTTGTCTCAATTGAGTGCTCTTACCTAAATCTGTTTTGCTCATACCTTGTTTTGTTAATCATCTTTTAGCTATATTTCTGTAGGTTTCTGAAATGCCTATGAAACTTAAAAACCTTGGCGTTGTGTTGTGTCTCATTTTATTTTAAGTAACGGTCATTCTACTTCGATTTGTTTATTTAATGATTGTGATTTGTTAATGTTTTTTCATAATGATTCCTTCCTCTACGGTTTGTTTTTGTTTTTAGTTTATTTGATGTTGTTATTCAACAGATGAGCCCGCATAATGGGCTTTGTGGGTTTCATTGAGAAAAAACAATGTAATATGTGTTTTGTGAAATAAAATGAATTGAATTGAAAAAAAAAAAAAAAATTATTATTATTATTATTATATTATATTATTATTATTATTATTATTATTATTATTATTATTATTATTATTATTATTATTATTATTATTATATATTATTTAATCATTTATTGAGTTCCTAGTAAGTTTTTATGTACCTATTGTTATTTTAATAACTCACACTTATCGCAGATATTTCATGTATTTTTGTATTTATTTAAACCACAGACAAGCCTTTTCATAAGGCTTTGTGGAAAGAAGCTTATTCCATTTTGTACATGATGTTATAAATAAATTGAAAAAAAAAATTATTATTATTATTATTATTATTATTATTATTATTATTATTATTATTATTATTATTATTATTATTTTATTGGATGTATTTCATACAAACTCGGTTAAAACCGGAGCTAACATGTTGTACGGACTTACGTCAAGTACTTCCATGTGTACCTATTACATACATTATTACTTTGTCTTAACTCTAACTATAATAAGTCATTTATAAATCGTAATATTGTTTGTAGATGATGTTTCCTTTCTGCTGTGTACGGTCATGGCCGATTTCTCGTCGCCATCCTAGCATTTGCTCTTCGGACTATGGGAAACCACGAAAACCATGTCAGGATGGAAGCTGTCTTGGAATCTCGAAGTATCATTCTTAGTTTAGAAATTTACGAACTATTCTACACGTGTTGAGTATTACTGCCTTTTGAGTCTCGATGTAAACATTGGGTGGAAGATCTAGTTGTTTAATGCTTTCATGTAGCTTCTTCGGTATGATGCCGTTGGCTGATATAATGAATGGGAGTGTATTTACCTTTTTCTGTTTCCACATCTTCTTGATCTCAACTGCAAGCTCACTATACTTGTCAATTTTTTTCTTCCACGTGGTCTCGACGTTATGGCACATTGGGATAGCAACGTCGATAAGGGTAGTTTCTTGTTTCTTCTTGTCAATTATTATTATATCCGGTCTGTTGTGATGTATCGTTTGGTCTGTTATAACTGTGCGGTCGTAATATAATTTGTAATCTTTACTATCTAGTACTTTCTCCGGTTTGTATTTGTAGTAAGGTGTGTGTGTGTCAATGAGGTTGTACTTGATTGCTAGTTTTTTATTATTATTACTATTATTATTATTATTTTTATTATTATTATTATTATTATTATTATTATTATTATTATTATTATTATTATTATTATGTCTCGTAGACGCTGTGGTGGAAGGACGTGTTTATCGCTGTGCGCTGTGCTCTGTGTGTTGTGGTTATGTTGTGCGGTTACTGTAGTGTCGAGGTTGCCTGCGGACGGGGACCATATAACTTGCTCCGGCTGTGATAGTGCTTTACATTATAAGTGTGCTGGTGTGGCGAAAAAACACACTCAGCTAAGTCACGTGAGGCAAAGTCTTTATGGCGTTGTCTTGGCTGTCGACAGGCCTTAAAAGATACGGAAGATAATGGTTTGCAAGACATGATGTTGGAGATTAAGCGTGAATTTGTGACAATATTAACGCATTACGAGAGGAATTCAAATTTTTTTAAAGAAAATCTTTCCTTAGAACTCAAGTCTTTGAGTGAAACGGTCGCAGTTTTGGAAAATAAGTGTGAAGAAAAGGACAGGGTGATCGCAGTATTACATGCCAAGGTAGATAAGCTAGACCAATACAGCAGAAACAAGACTTTGAACTTGATAACATTGTTGTGACTGAGGACGAAAACGTCACAACATCGTATTGAAGGTCGCTGACAAACTGGGTATTGACCTGTTGCCCGAGAGATTGACGCAGCTCACCGACTTCCCACTCGCAGAACCGACCCGTCCTCCGAGATAATTGTTCGCTGACGTCCAGGCGAAAACGTGACCTGTTTCATTGCCAAACGAAAAATTGAGATAACTTCTGACGAAATTGTCGCGACAGGTGAGAAGGACCAGCGGATTTTTATTAATGAAATCTGACTCCTTTTCAATCGTGAATTATTGTGGAGAGCTAAAGTAATTGCTAAACAATCTAAGTTTAAGTTTGTTTGGGTAAAGCAGGGCAAGATTTTTGTTAAAAGGACGAAGCTGCTCGTAAGGTGTTTGATCATCAACACGGTTGCCGATCTAGAGAAAATTAGTACTAAATTAAATGTCAGTGAATGACAATTTAGCTACCGTTGATGGTCTAGATATCGAGGATAAAAATACATGCGATGTTATTGATGACTTAAATGGATGGTTTAGTGAGGTTGAAGGCTTTGTTTTTATGCATTTAAATGTAAGGTCGCTATCTGAAAGTAAGTGGGATGAGGTGAAGGTTATTATAAGTAAACAAATTGGAGTATTTGATATTTTGGTTCTAACAGAAGTAAGAAAATTGGAAGATAAATCGATTTGTTTAGATGGATACGAAATGGTGTTTAAGATGAGACCGGATAAAGAGGCGGCGGAGTCTTAATTTTATATAAAATCGTCTATAAGCTATGTGTTAGTTGAACATAATTTGTTTTACTGTGAAGCTCTTAGCTGTGATCTAACTTTTTCCGAATAATGTTACTATTTCACTTTGGCGATATACAGGCCTCCTGCGCAATCAACGCCTCTAGAAATGAAAATAAACTTTGTCCAAGAACTTGAATCTGTGTTAATTAGTAAATTTAAAAATCCAAATGTAATAATTAAGGGGGACATGAACATTGATTTACTTGACGAGCGTGATCAATGCGTTCATCTTATGAGAACTGTTTGGCGAGTTTGGGTTTTTTAAAATGCATAAATGGAGTACGAGAGAAGAAGCAATTTCGAGATATGTGGTCAAAAACGTGTATTGATCATATTTTTGCGCGGGGGAAATTTGATTATGCTAAGTCGGCCATTTTTAGGTGTACAAGTAAGCGATCATTACATGGTCGTGTCATCTTTGGTCTTCAAAAACACCAATATCAGTAATTTAGTAAACAAACCTCATGTTTCATTAGATGAGAGGAAGTGTTTACTGCTTTGAAACGCGTAAATTGGGCAGATTTAATGGAAATTAATGATTGCAATAAGCTCTACGACTCTGTAACGGCTACTATACATAACATACATGAGAACTCGTATTTTGTTTGCAACCGTCGCAGAGGAAACGAGTAAACAAGGAGTGGATGACTGATAACCTTGTTGATATGGTTCGACATAGAGATAGGTTGTTCCGTAAGTGGAGGAATGCTAGAGTAACTAACCCTTTGAGGCAGACTTATGAAACTGAATATAACATTACCGCAATGAGGTAGTGAAGGAAATTTTATAAAGTGAAACGTGATTATTATAAAATAATTTGAAGTACATAAAGGTGTTGCTAAACAAACTTGGCAGATAATTAATGAAGTAATAGGGAAATCAAAGCGTAACTCAGTTGACATGGTGATTAACAATACTTACGTAATAAATATAGTGAGGAAGAAGTTGCTAATAGATTTGTTGATACCTTTGTTGATGAGATTAATATGATTCAACATAATTGCTCTATTGTAACTTCTAAGCTTGTGCCTCCTTCACCTCAGAGTCAATCTATGTACCTAGGGAAAGTAAGTGTAGCAACTGTGCTAAAATTATCCGTAAATTAAATGTAACCAAACAACCTGGAATTGATGGGATTAGAGTGACCGACTTGCAATACACGGCTGAGGATATTAGTCCCGTATTGCAAAATAATAAACCTGTCTTTAGAAAAGGGAGAAATACCTGATTTATTGAAGTTTCTATTGTAAGACCGGTTTATAAAAAAGGCAGCCATATGGACTTTAGTAATTACAGGCCAATTGCCATATTATCTGTTATTGAAAAAATAATGGAACGTGTAGTAGCTGACGCTCTATGCAACTATTTAGATAAATTTAAAATTTATTACTATAATCAGTTTGATTTCAAAAAGGTAAGAGCACAACCGATCTTCTAGTGAAATTAGCGAACTTGGTTAATAACAAATTAAATGACAATATGCACATTGCGGCCATGTTTGTGGATTTAAGCAAGGCATTTGATACATTAAATCACGTCAAACTTTTAAATGTCTTGAGCGAATCGGTATTCGTGGCCCGTTTTAAATTGGTTTAAAAATTACTTAACAAATGGAGAATAAGAGTTTAAGGTTGGTGATTTTTTAGCCACGAACGTGATGTTATTTCAGGAGTTCCTCAGGGTTTCTATTTTGGGTCCAATTCTATTTCTGGTCTACTTAAATGATTTGGTTAAATGTTTTAAATATTGCTATGTATTTATTTATGCCGATGACATTTTGATTGTTTCAGTTCATAAAAACTTTGAAATTGCACAGTTGTATTTACAAATAGATTTTATTAACCTACTTAAAGAGATTCATGATAGAGATTTAGTAATTAATTCAAATAAAACAATAATAATTCATTTGTGTGCACCTCAAAATAGAGATTGTCTCCGAGAGGTCAGGTGATCACTCATTCCAATGAATGTTTGCATAATCAAGTAGATCCACAGACGTGTGCATGTAGTGATTTACTCGAGAATGTTGACTCGCATAATTATTTGGGATTGGTGATTGATAAACATTTCAGCTGGGCACTTCATATTGATTCCATCTGTAAGCCGCCTAAGAGCCCTGCCTCCGGCAATGTTTTTTTTTAAATACGTTTTAAACCATTTTCAGTGTTGCGTAATGTATATATCGCTCTTGCTGAATCTATTATGTCTTATGGTCTACTAGCGTGGGGGTATTCCACTGACTGCCACTTAAATAAAATTCGAGTACTACAAAATAAGCTTTTACGCGAAATAAGACCTCGTAATTGTCAACTCTGTCGACTCGGAGACATACCTCTTTTGCAACCTTCTGCCAGTTGACGGCCTTTTCACGTACCAACTGTTAGTAAAATATTACTTTAAAATGATTATAGAATTCTTGTGCAGAAATACAAATGGACACGTAGTCAGGAAAAACAAAATTTGTAGTTCCTAGAAGTAATAATAAATACGGTCAAAGCGCCTAGAGTGTTTAGTCCCCGAGTCTTTTAATAAATTCCTGAACATTATTAAACTTAACAAAATTTCCGAGGTCAAGCAACAATAAAAAGACATTTGTTGTCTCAATTGAGTGCTCTTACCTAAATCTGTTTTGCTCATACCTTGTTTTCGTAATCATCTTTTAGCTATATTTTCTGTCAGGTTTTCTGAAATGCCTATGAAACTTAAAAACCTTGGCGTTATGTTTGTGTTTCATTTTATTTTAAGTAACGGTCATTCTACTTCGATTTGTTTATTTAATGATTGTGATTTTGTTAATGTTTTTTCATAATGATTCCTTCCTCTACGGTTGTTTTGTTTTTAGTTTATTTGATGTTGTTATTCCACAGATGAGCCCGCATAATGGGCTTTGTGGGTTTCATTGAGATAAAACAATGTAATTTGTGATTATTATTTTTATTATTATTATTATTATTGTTTTTATTATTATTATTATTATTATTATTATTATTATTATTATTATTATTATATTTTTATCATTTTATTACGTAGGTTACGATATGAATTTACGTCATGTTGGTTCGTATTTGAATTTACCGCTTTTTTCATTTTTTCACTGCCTTGCAATGGTTTTTATTTGCGATTTAACGCTGTGAACATGGCTGTGAAAGGTACGATAATTTATCGACGTACAATAATTGTACGTCGATAAAGAAGTTTTTCTAGTTGAAATCGCTTTCTATAGAGAACGTTAGCTATGTAGTTACGTGATCGCAAAAGTTATCTATTGTAGCTAGAGATACGATAGAATCGTTTTCTATCGTTATCTCTGGAGTTTTACATGATCGCACTGAGAATCGGCAAAATGGAAACTAGCACCGTAAAAACAATGTCAACACACGAAGCTGCCATGACGGGGATACGAGCGCGCCCACACTCAAGACACAAAGAGTTTTCCGAAAAAATATCCCACCTGATCGTTTTGTTTTTTTTGTTTTGTTTTTTTCCCTGTTTCGTCCGGATTTGTTTAAATTGCTGGGCAAACACACTTAAATAGATTTTAAATAGAATTTTTAATTTTTTTTTTTCATCTCGTCCATTTATAAATTTTTTCGATAAACCAAAATTAAAATAACGCTATAAAAATTTTTAAAAATTGCAGTATGTCAAAGATGCTTTTCTTTTCCTTATTATCCCGGGTTTTTTTGTCACCCGAATGGTGTACGATGATATTTCCAGATCTAACCCCCTTTTGCAAACGCTTTTACCATCGCTTGTTTATGAACTTTTTTATTCCCATTTCGTCCCCTTAAAAGTTTAATTTCTATTGGAAATATTTCTTAGATTGTCCCTAGAATCACAGCTTATTTAAATTTCAATGATTTTAAACTACCCAAAATTTTAAATAAAATTTAGAGTAGTTTTTTGACGGGTCGCGGGCCCAAAATTCACAAAAACATCACATTTAAAAAAAATCAGAAAAACGAAATACGATTTTTAAAATTTTATGGTGGATAAATTTTTTTTAAAAATTTCTTAATCCCTTCTTTTTCATCAAGATCACAAAATATGTGGCTTTTTAAACAAAAAATTAATAAAACACAACAACAACAACAAAAACCAACAACAACACAACAAACAAAACAACCAAAAACAACAACCAAAACAACAAACAATAAAACACTTGAACCTTTTTTTTTCTAAGGGAGTAAAATTAAAGTCTTTGTTTAGCTATTAACCACTTGAACTATGTATTCGTTTTTAATTTTTTTTTTAACCACCAAAAAAACAAGTTTTTTTTGGAACGTCACCCAAAAATTTTTTTTAAGGGAAAAACGTTACAAACCCCACTTGAGGCTTTAAATTTGTGACAAGATGCTTTCCTATCACGCCCCTTAAAAATTTGTTGTTGTAAAAATTGACGAAAAAAATTAATATCAAATAAAATCACTTAATGTTAACTTAATGTAAACTGTGCTGGAAAAAAACCCGAAAATAAAAAAGCATATAAAATAAACTAGCACAATTGGTTTTAGAAAAAAGATTCCAGGTTTTTTTTCGCAAACCTAAAAAAATAAAACGCAAAAAAATACACCCTTTTTTGTGTCTCAGCATTTCGACGGTTTACCTGCGCATCAACCCAATCGTGCAAAACCCAAACAAACTGAGAAACGCAGAGGAACGGGGTTTAATTTCTGGGCACATAAATTATATAAACGGGGACGTTCATGGTTTAAAGCCAAACAAGCCAACGCTATAAATTAAAACACTGGCTTTTCACTGTTATTACCCAAAAAATTTTTTAAATGTGATATTTCGATTTCTTTTCGAAATCTTTATCAAACAAAATAACATTTAAAAACCACAACAGACAGGACAAAAAAAATTTCACAAAATTTTTAAAATATGGCTGTGCATTAGTACCAAATTATTAACAAAAAATTTTATTAATAAAAATTAAAAACCAAAAAAAAAGAACGTTAAAATGACAAATTGGACAGTTATTGATGTATGAAAAAAAGCTATTGAGCTAGTGATGAAATTGATGGACAGAAACTTTTCCAAAAGGCTGGATAATTGGATGAGCGAAGCGAAGACTTCAATTTCACTGACCCCTCAAAAAATTTAGCTCCAATGTTTTTTGTTGTTTGTTGTTTTTGTTGTTTGTTTTTTGTGTGTTTTTTTCTGTCTGTTTGTTCGCACGACTACGGGCAAACGGCAAATGCGATCGTGATGAAAATTTTGAAGACGACCTTCGAAATTTCTGAACTTAGACCTGCCACGTTTTTTGGGTACATTCGAAGAATTATTTCTCATGAATATCGTACTTTTACGATTTTTTTCAATTTGTAATGCGATATTTTCTTGATATTTGGTCCGCGGCCGGGCAAACGGCTACTCCGATCTTGATGAAACTTTAGGGGAACGTTTGAAATCACTAAAGTTAGATATGATATGATTCTGGAGGCAATCGAATAAATATTTCTAATGAATATCGACCGTACAACTTGCGTGCAGCTTCGAAATGACCTCGCCGCCCCCGCACCTTTTGACTGCTACATGCACGCACACAGCAGTGAGCCTCGCCTTGCTGTCAGTCTGTTGCAGCTTAAAAGTGGTCCTGCGCAAACTAAATACTTACATAAAAGCTCATCCATCAACGCGGCGGGACTTTAGCGTTTTCCTAGTTAACACTAGGCACACTGATTGTATTGGCCACACAGCCAACGCTGTCGGCGCCGAAGTCCACTGAAACGCAAACAGTGGTCAATCGGGCAACGATATTTTTAACATAAAACACCGTCCAAACTAGTTGGCCTGTGGACCTGCGGGTCACGCTAGCATGAACAAGGTTTATTAGGACGAGCTGTCAATTGATATATTTTGGGTTGTTAGGAGATCTCAAAAGTCATGTTTATAAATCTAGCCCAAGATAAGTTGGACTTAGTCAATAATCTACGCTACAAATTTAAATTATAAGTTTCAAAGCATGAGCTTATCATTGTTATATTGTTATTGCTTTCATTTGTTATATTTTTGGTTGATAAGACATCTCAACAATCATGTTAATAAATCTTGCCTAAGATAAGTTGGACTTCAGTCAATACTCGACGTTACAAATTTGAATTATAAGTTTCAAAGAAGAAGCAAGTTCACAGACAAATATCAAGTCAAAAGTTTTCAGAAATAATTATTTATTAATGTCTTCACTTAAACAATATTAAGTTTAACTAGAATATATTTGATAATTCCCTAATAAGTGGTGATAAGTCCAGAGTGAGTTCAGTTAAAGTATTAAGTAGGGAGGAAGATAAGAGGTGAGAGAAAGATAGAGGAGTGAAGAAGTTAAGAGGGGAGGGTGGAAGATTAGAAATATAGAGCAAGGAGATAGAATAGAATAGAAGATAGAAGATAGAAGATAGAGGATAGAGGTGAGAGATAGATAGAGGAGTGAAGAAGATAAGGAGGGAGGGTGGGAGAAACAGGATTGAGAATATAGATCAAGGATGAAGATAGATATGGGCGGGCAGGTATTTTGCCTAGGGGTCCCATTACTAGAAAGGACGCATGTCATTTGCACAAAAAAACAAGGTTATTTGCAACAGTGGGACCAATTGGTCCAGGGGAAAAATTATGAATTCAGTTTTAAGTAAGTGATGTAAGAAAAGTGAAACGTTGTAATAATAAATCATACTTATTAAAGAGGATATAACAAGCCACACATGAGACTTAACAAAAATAATTAAACGAGGGAGCGGAGCGACCGAGTGTCCCCCATTAAACTCAAACGGCCCACATTCTGTGATTCTATCTGTCTATCTGTATGTCCGTGTGTCTATCTGTCTTCTGTCTGTCGTCTGTCTTCTGTCTGTCTGGTCTGTCTGTCTGTCTGTCTGTCTGTCCTGTCTGTCTGTCTGTCTGTCTGTCTGTCTGTCTGTCTGTCTGTCTGTCTTCTGTCTGTCTGTCTGTCTGTCTGTCCTGTCCTGTCTGTCTGTCTGTTTCTTTGTC
>JAMZAV010006221.1:0-39446 GCA_024449915.1 Sweltsa coloradensis
AACTTTCTGAAATAAACAAAAAATAAACTAGGAAAACGCTAAAGTCCCGTCGCGTTGTTGAGCGAGCACCGGTACGTGCAACACGACCCGAGTACGACAATTCCCATAATGTTTAATACCAATAAGTCTTTAAGGTCTTAACCGATTTAGCTGAAAATTTGTAAAATAGGAGAGAATGTTGTATATTGAACCTGCAAAATTTCATAACGATCGGAACATTTTTATTTTATTTTTTTATTTTTTTTATTTTTTATAACCAATGATCGGATTTTGTTCAGAAACTATACAGCAACCCGCCCAGGTGGTATGCACATGTGTAAAAAATTTCAGGTCGATCAGAGAAACGGTGCGACCTAGTGTATCGAAGCAGTAACAGAAAAAAAAAAACAAAAAAAACAGACATTCGAGCCATAAGAGTCAAGTGGAGACGCTCGCTCAATAATATAAATGGTGTATTTTGAGTGAAAGGTTTTCATATTTTTGTGCTTCAGATCACCCAAATGTGCGCGTGTTCATGGCCCACGGAGGTCTCCTAGGAACCATGGAGGCCGTGACGAGCGCCGTGCCGATGGTGGCGATACCTATCTACGGTGACCAACACATGAACTGTAGGGCACTGGAATCTAAAGGCGTGGCGGTCATTCTTCACTTGGCTGACATTTCCAAAGAATCCGTTCTGAAGGCTCTTAGATCGGTCCTGGAAAATCCCAGGTACTTACTTAGTTAGTTAGTGGGGTTTTAGTGCACACAACAGTAAAGTTATCAGTGCCCATCCCAGGTTCTTGACTTGATGAATGATTTACTTATTTGTATTTGTCATATTATACATACACATATTAAATGCAAGCTAATATAAAATAAATAACACAATGTTGTATAAACGAAAAAAGGGATTTATCAACGTTTCGTTGACAGAATGAATCGACAAATTCATGTGTTGGTTTTGGAGATTTTTTAAACTTCGATCTTTTTTATTTGTGCCACCAACATTTGCAACCCCAGTGCTAATGATGAGGAACTCTCCCTGTCTTCAGCTTCCAGGAGAACTCTGACCGGTTGTCGAGACAGTTCCTCGACCGGCCAAGCTCAGCGATGGACACCGCTATATTCTGGACCGAGTACGTCATCAGGCATAAGGGAGCCCACCACCTGCGCTCGGCTGCCGTCGATCTACCTTGGTACCAATACTTGCTACTAGATGTCGCGCTGGTGCTGCTGGCGGGGGCGGCCGTTTTGATTGTAGCCATCTACGTCACCGTTAAAAGAATCGTCTGCATGATCCGTGGGCAACGACAACCTACGAAGATCAAATTAAAATAGCATACACAACTATTTTGTATAATTTTTTTGGGTTTACTAAGATGTGATGGTAATTGTGATAGCTTCACCATTGGATCTAGCTTACAAAACCGAATTAGTTTATAGCTTAGCTACCAACATACTGCAACTACTAGGAAGAAATGCTAACCTTGGGTGACAGTCACATCGTGTACAGACTTGTCACTCAGTGTACAACAACATTCGATGGCAAAATATACATGTGGTAAACATGGCATACGAGAGTTTGTAGAAGGCCTTGGTGGCGCAGTATCTACTAACTTTAGGAGACTGGTGGACAACGAATTCAATTTAAAATGGCTATGGGGAATTATAATCACGTATTTTTTACACGGCTAAATTGCGCGATAATAAGTGTCAATACCCATCGGATAGCTAAGGTTCTTCCAATGATATTAAAATATTTTATGTCATCCACAAAACAGTAGGTCTACTACTAAAACATTAAGAGTGGCCAGCTGGCATAGATATTATTATGAAACCCTTAGATCTGCTTTTACAGGGTCCAGACTTGTAATTGATTGAAATTAAACAGAGCTTCAATTTACATTGTTTACTTGCGAAAATGTTTATAACAGATATTGAAATAATTCGATTGATTTGCACTGCCGAATGCAATGCAGCTTTGATGAATCCAATGAAATGCTCCCATTTTACATGCGTTTGGATGGCGCCATGGCAATTTTTTCCACCAGTCGGCCATCACATCAGAAACTGTCGTCTTACGAGAAAAACATATTCTTACCTATATCTTGATTCATTTGAAGCAATGTATCTTTACGATCCTTTTAAAAAGTACCTTACCCAACACTGGTCACAGGAAAAAGTGTGGGGGGTTCCTCCTTCCTTTGTGCCTGGAAACTAGACTGTTCTTCTCAGGTTGGGCAAAGGGGTCTTTCAGATTCGCCGAGTGTTTCAACAATCAACTTTCTATTCTACCAATTATTTTCAGAGCGATTCGCGTAATAAATCAAAAAATCTCTCTAAGATCCGCTTACCACGGATTTGAATATTGAATTTTTAAATACTTTTTTTTCTTGATTTATGTATGGCGGTGAAAAGAGCATTGCTTTAATCAATGCTAATGAAACAGTTGTGTTCGTGTAAAATGCTTAATACCCTTTATATTAAATTAAACAAGCCTCGTTTATATTATGAGCGTTCTATGAGAGTTCGGGGATTACGTGTGTGCAGGTTGCGCAATGCGCAAATCAACCAGGTCAGACACTACACTACAAATGTAAACAGAGTTCGACCGCTCACCTAGCATTATCAACCATCCTAAGAATGTTTTATGGACACTGTTTTCAGTGGCGGATACAGGGGAGGGGGAGGTGGGGCGAAGGCGGGCCCATGATAAAAAAAAAATATTAATAAAATCTCATGCATACCAGATAGTTCATTCTAGTATCAGAGTATGGGGCATATTTATGTTCAGTTGATATTTCTAAGTTCGTTAATGTTCCACTATAAGAAATTAGCAGGAAACTTTTTATTTGACTGCAAATTGTAAAAGTCCATTTTTGATCCTACAATTTTGAGAAGGATTTAGACTTTACATTTTACGTTTTTCGGACCACCCCCCAAAAAAAATGTTTGTGTCTTATTTAATAGAGGGTTGACTGTAAATAATAAAACAAGCTTTGGTTTCTCTCTAACCTCTGTTATAAGGGGCAGAGAGGGCACTTAATACAATCTCATTCATACCAGATAGTTCATTTTAGTATCAGAGTATGGGACATATTTATGTTCCGTAGTTATTTTTATGTTCGTTAATGTTCCATTATAAGAAATTAACAATAAACTTTTCATTTGAAAAGATAACAATGGAGCAAATTTTGAACGAGTGATAGTATACAATAGCAATCACAATGTTGTTTTACATTGTATAATGAAATAATAAAAATTAATCAGAGTACAATAAATGTTTAAATTTCCCACAAACCTCGCCTTAGAGCGTGAAGACAGATGAGTGTGTGATCACGTGACATACGTTGCAAACAATCCAGCCTTGAAAGTGTTCCAAAGCCCAATTAAGTACTACAGAATTTCCTGGATTCATAACAAAGCATCCTTGAGGCAACATGCCGACTGAACTTCTCATCTTAAAAAGATGGCTGGAATGTTGCCGGTCTAATTTCAGTGCTCCACATTTATTTATTCAAATAAAAATAAAAATAAAATACTATTACTATCACCTCTACACATTTTTTAAAGAGGGAATGGGACACATTTGGCAGTAAGCAAATAGCTATTCGCTCGGCCAAGATGTAACCGAACCGACGTATATGTTACTATGCAAAGTTGTCAATAAATCATACATGGACAGCCCTGCGGTCATAGAGTTTCAAAATTATGTCATGATAAGCCAAAAGAAAATCACGAATATAGTCAATTTTGGAGTTTTTAACAAAATCAAAATTCGTGAAAACTAATTTTTTTTTTATAAATTTTCCACATTCGTGACATAAGTTCAAAATTTCAAACACCTGTGGTGTCAGTCGGGCGGGCGAACAGCAATTTGCTTAAAACGCATGTCCTAAACTCTCTTAGATAAAATTTAAAGAACGATATATCTAGGTGCTCGTTAGGGCGCCGCAGCCAAGCCGCGGTGCGCTACACACTCAAGCACCTTATACAGCAAGCAGAGTTGGGGTGATTTCGAGGTGTTACCCAGCCGTCTTGAAACGTGATGTGTGAGCTTAAAAACTATCAAAATCGAAGGGGTTTGGTTACCAGACAAAACACATGCCAAATTTGGTTAGGGTACGAGCATTTCTTCTTGGTGAAAAAAATGGCTTGAAACATGCTCAAAATCAATTTATGGATGTTAGCTATAGGTAGCCTACACGTCATTAAATGTTATTATTGTATCACATCTGACTGGTGGTCCCATGACCATATTTTGTGTGAGTGATTATGTCTTGTTTTATTAAATGTTATCTATTTACACAGTTTAATGATTTTATGGTTAGTTGACCGATACCCTCACAAATCACTGATCCTTCAAATTAATTACTCTTAATAAAGTGCAAAGATAGTTATTGATCAGCAGTCAATTTTCAGATTGGCTCCTGATTGATAAATATTCGCGGCACTTCATTTTTTATTTATTTATTTATTTATTATTTAGTACACATGTAATAATAATAATAATAATAATAATAATAATAATAATAATAATAATTCTTTATTTAGCTGCAACAGCTATTGCAATACATTACATATTTCACATTTTACACACATATTACATTACATATTTCACTTACAGAAGATAGGCCTGACTAGATATCAGTACATATTTTGATTTCTAGTCTGGAGCCCAGTACAGGTTTGATTAAGCGTACAGTATTATTAAGATCAGTTTTTACCGTGTAGTTTATAAATCAATAAGGTTTAAGATATGATGCTAATGCTGTAAGAGCCATAGAAATAAAATGGTTGTGTATTATGACTTCATTCGTATTTTGTTGTAGTATAATAGGTACGTTTCACAAAATATCGGCAATTGGGAAGACTCAAAAATATTTGTTATTATTCTTCTATATTTAGGGCCAGTTTCTGATTACATAAATGTAAAATTTTCGTTATTTCATAAATATTTTTAGTCACTAAAGTGAGCTTAAAGTTTTAGCGTAATAATGGCGGGAAAAACAGATCAATACGTCATAACCCTACAACCAATCACCGTAAGGTCATTGATGAACAGCATTTTTGATGATTATCTTACTTCTAGAAGCACCTTTATTATAAAATTTGTTTGTTGTATGATTAAGAAATACTAACAAACAATTATTTGTAAAACAAGATATAACATTTGCACATTTGTGTATACATTTTTAACGATTAATGGTTTTACGAAAACATTTATAAAGTAAATGTCAACAATGGACTTTTGTTTTGACGCGAGCTTGGGAACGGCCGAGAGGTGAATTTAGCTCCGTGATCTAGAAGACCGTGGTCAATTTCATTCATTACCAACAATGTCTTTAGGGTTATGACGTCACACGTCTTTTCACGATAAAAGCGCGGGAAAGAGTAAACGTAAAACTTTGTACCTCTGTGGAATATACAGTTTTTTTTAGTGTTATAAACTACGGCGATGGTGTTATTAAGTGAATATCTACTGATTCTGTACACCAGCGCGACACGTTTTTGAGCGCAATCGTAAAATTATTTCTCATGAAAATCGCAATTTTACGATTGTTTCGATTTTTACAACTTTCTTCGACTTGTAAAACCTACATGCTTTATCCGATTGTAATGATTTTTTCACAGAACCTTAATTTTATGAATTTATATATTCGTGTGAAATTTGAGCGCAATCGAAAAATTATTTGTTATGAAAATTGCAATATTATGCTTTTTTCATATTTTCAAACATTTCGTCGACTTATAACACATACATGCTTAATCCGATTGTAATGATTTTTTTTTCGTGTAAAATTTGAGGTTAATTGAAGAATAATTTGTTACGTATATCCTAATTTCACGTTTGAAAAAATTAAAATTACATCAAGCAGGCGGTGACCTAACCAAAGAACATTTAAGAAAACTCGTGCGTCCTATGGGCCGAATTTATCATTGTTGTCTCCAATATTGCTTTTTCTTTGGTAGCTTCGCAAACTCTGATTTAGGTGCGTTGTTGGATGAGCGTAATTGGTGCATTGAGCTGCCATGTGTTATGCAGATGGTATTTAAATTGATTTCGTTTTCCCATTGCTATTTCCTTCGAGACACGATTGGTAATATTGTTTTTATTTTTACAACGACGACATGAGGATCAGGGGCGCGTCAACCGGGTAGGTCATTTCGCATTTCTTATTCGATCACTTGGCAGCTCAATGCACCAATTTTACGCTCATCCACCAACGCGCCTGAAAAAGCGTTTGCGAAGCTTCCTAGTAAAGTCTCATTCACATCAGATAGTTCATTGTATTGTCAGTGTATGGGACATATTTATGTTCAGTTGTTATTATTATCTTCGTTAATGTTCAAACTTTTTCATTTGTCTATGAATTGTAAAAGTCCATTTTGACCCGACAATTTTGAGAAGTCTATAGCTTTAAAAAAATTACGATTTTCGGACCATAAAAAAAATATGTTTTGTGTCTTATTTAATAAAGGGGTTATCTGATTTTGAAACAACCATTGATTTCTCTCGAATCTCTCTTATAAGGGGCAGAGAGGGCGCTTTATACAATCTCATGCATATCAGATAGTTAATTTAATCAGAGTATGGGACATATTTATGTTCAGTTGTTATTTTTATGTTCGTTAATGTTCCATTATAAGAAATTTACAGAAAACTTTTCATTTGACTGCAAATTGCAAGGTCCATTTTTAACCTGACCATTTTGAGATTTTTGAACCATCTGAAAAATTATATTTTTGTGAATTTTGTAATAGAGGTTTATCTGTAGACATTAAAACAACCATTGGTCTCTGTCTAACCTCTCTTATTAGAGACAGAGACGGCGTTTAATCCATAGTAATATTTTATTATTTTATCGTGCTAACCTCTTAAATGTGTCTGCTAGGCCTTTGCTTCAATTGAAAATAAGATCAAACGTTAATATATTGCCACGTACGCTGTGAATTGTAAGCTCGATAACGACAAAACAATTCAACGCACACAAACTATTGTATTCAGCTCACAACCAAATCTGATGCATGCAGGCGCAACATGCAGGCGCGAATCGCCCAGCCCCATGATTATGTCGTATATCCGCCACTGAATGTTTTCATAAATAGAATAGATTAGGCTTGGTCACGATTCACGAAAACGAATGATAATGTATTTATTTTGTACGCCAGCTTGCGATTTCATGGTATTTACATATGATTACAGTAATCATTGCTATCTTGCCGGGAGCTTCGCGAGAGCGCGTGCGCGGGGCCTATCTCAGGTGTCCTGGGTAATCTAAGTCGGCAATGACTCTGCGAGGCCAGTCGCTGGCTAGCAGTGCTCATATTAACACGCGCAGTTCTCTTAAACAGACCTTGAACACCTCTTGAAACTTTTATTTAATATACCTAGCTAGTAGTAACGCTCGTGAAGCAGGTTTCCAACGAGAAATTAAAATAAAAACTGTACAACATATTTTATTTTGATAATTTTATTTTCTCCTACAAGCGAAATGTGTTAATAATCTAAGTGAAATATCTAGGAGGTAGTGAAATTGGGAGTAAACGTGACTGCGACGTTGGTTTCAGACAGAAATGGCGAACCTTGTCCTCGGCGGTATATCGTTCCTCCTGCTGACGTCCCTGGTCTCGTCAGCAAGAATCCTGGGCATCTTCCCGCACATCGGCAAGAGCCACTTCTTCGTGTTCGAGCCCCTGATGCAGGCGCTCGCCGCCAGGGGCCACCACGTCCACGTCGTCAGCCACTTCCCGCAGTCGCCCCCGCTGCCCAACTACACGGACATCAGCCTAGCGGGATCCATCACCGAGATCTCGCCCACAGACGGCATTACGTACGACATGGTGGCTGGAGGACTCTTGGCGAGCGATATATTCGGCCTGGGGTATGTAGGCGGTCTCGTTGGCGAGCGCATTCTAGGTTTACCCCAAGTCCAGAAACTATTACACTCGGATGAAAAGTACGACGTATTAATAACAGAGCTGTTTAACACGGACTGTTTCCTCGGGCTCGCCGACAAGTTCAAGGTCCCACACATTGCCCTCAGCTCGGGTGTTTTGATGCCCTGGGCTAGCGAGAGGTTTGGAAATCCCGAACACCCTGGCTACATTGGGAACAGCTTGGAGGCCTTTTCAACCCCCATGACCTTCAAGGAGAGAGTTATGAACACAATTCACTACTTCGAGATCAGGCTGATGAACTACCTCTTCATAACTAGATCTGGACAACGTATCGCAGACAAGTATTTTCCTGCAGCTACGCCAACAATGGAGGCGATAGCGAGGAACACGAGCCTGATGCTGGTCAACTCCCACCCTAGTCTCAACGGCGTCCGACCAATGGTGCCGGCCGTTGTGGAGGTGGGGGGGCTGCACGTCAGACCACCGAAGAAGCTGCCCGAAGTAAGTGAACCTAGTCATAGCAGAGGCACATTTTACTAGATAACGATGTTTTATGCATAGTTTCATCATTAATTGGATTCTGATGAAATAGCACTTTTTACGAGCTTCTTAGAAATAAGTTGTTTTGTATGAAGCGTTCTGCCTTCTGTTATCTCCTATACTAGGCGCCTCATCCCCATAACTCTCGACAATGCAGATGCATGACAACATTGGAATGAAAGCCACCAGGTCATGTAAGGGCTATCGAATTAATTTCCATGGAGCGCTTAGTCCTCGTTGGGCCATTTCGCGCTGATGGAAGGAACTTCAAGAAAATTAAACTTGGCTGCATGAACAGAAATGTCACATTATATGTACTACTTCTACTACACATCTGCACTGAGGTCATGTAGAAGTAAACGTCTACATACTAACCACGTACCTGAGGGAGAAGATATAACATCACCTAGTGTGTGTGCTGCAGGAGCTGGATCGGTGGCTGAACGAGTCCCGCCACGGGGTCGTCTACTTCAGCATGGGCTCCATGTTAAGAGCAGACAGCCTACCCGGCGACAAGCGTGCTGCGCTCTTACAGGCGTTCGCCGAACTACCTCAGCGCGTGCTGTGGAAGTGGGAGGGGGACTCGTTGCCGGGACAGCCGGAGAACGTGCGCGTCGCCAAGTGGCTACCGCAGAGGGACATTCTCAGTGAGTTGAGAAGCTTTATTATTATGATTACATAATTACTTTGACATTGCTTCCTGTATGGAGCTCTCATAAAATATAAATAAATAACACACAGACACACACATCTGTAATATATTACTGACCCATTCTCCTGAAGTTAAATATAATCTTGTAATTTTTTTCTTACACTGTATTTCGCATCAGGCTAGACATCATCTGCTCCCAAATTAATGAGAAACTTTCTTTTTATCTGTTGTCTTCCTCCGAATCAGACATGTAATTACTATTGGCACTGTCTCAGATTGTCGGACGAGTGTTGTGAACACAGTCCGGAGAAAAGTAGCAAACATCAACTCAGATCTTGGTGACATCTTCAGGACACTTTCAAATTCTTTGAAGCTAGACCTGCCACGCTTTGAGTTCAATTATTTAAATATTTCACATGAAATTCGCACTTTACTAGTTATTTTTCTAATTTGGGAATGCCGGGACAAGGAAGATAGGCCTCATACGCTCATCCATCAACGCTAGCTGTCTGGTTAACACGTATGCCTTGTTCTCCCGCCAGATCACCCCAAGGTGCGCGTGTTCATGACGCACTGCGGTATGCTCGGAGTCACAGAGGCCGTGACTAGCGCCGTGCCGATGGTGGCGATGCCGATCTACGGTGACCAGCACACGAACTGCAAGGCTATCGAGCACAAGGGCGTGGCGGTTGTTATGCAGTTTACCAGCATCTCCAAGGAATCCGTCCTCAAGGCTCTTAACACGGTGCTGGAAGACTCGAGGTATTTCAGAGAACAAGTGCCAATGTGGATGAGGATGTCAAAATTAGAATGTATAATGATGTCAATTATTAATGCTGAATATCGTATGAAAGGTATTTTGAACTAGATTCTGTTATGTGGTTTTTGAAAGTGTTGCAATGCATTTTAAATGAATGCAAATGAATTGCAAAAGTATAAGATGTATCCAAATAAGTTTTGTAATAGTATCATTGCATCATACGTACGGACAATGTCTTTCACCACCATTCGCCGTTAAACAGTATCCTTAACAATGTACTTATATAAACAATGATTGAAAGCTGCATTATTATTATTATTCTACAAAAATAAGGATGGTATCATTTTGTAACATTATTTTGTGCTAATGATGAGGAACTCTCCCTGTCTTCAGCTTTCAGGAGAACTCTGACCGGTTGTCGAGACAGTTCCTCGACCGGCCAAGCTCAGCGATGGACACCGCTATATTCTGGACCGAGTACGTCATCAGGCATAAGGGAGCCCACCACCTGCGCTCGGCTGCCGTGGATCTGCCTTGGTACCAATACTTGCTACTAGATGTCGCGCTAGTGCTGCTGGCGGGGGCGGCCGTTTTGATCGTAGCCATCTACGTCACTGTTAGAATTAGCGTCTGCTTATGCAAAAGAAAATGTTCTAAACACAAAGTTGTTAAGCCTAAACAAAATTAGACATCATTTTAATAGTTAAATTGAAATGGTGACACTATTTTTATCAACAAAAGGGAATGGTTAAAACATAATGTGTAGTGTTTGCATTTATGTACCGAAAACACTTGTTATCTCAGGGAAATATTTGTCAATGTTAAACGAGTGGTTTTACGTTTTATTTCAATATCACTAAAGAACTTGAATGAATATTTTTTTTTTGAAAGAACAACAAGTCATGATTATATTTTAGGAAACCAGTTGTCGACCATAAAATGACGAAAACAAAACTGAGACCATGCCTACGGTGGTGCTCACTCCTGTATCGCAGGCAACCAGGCTCAATGGCGTTTAAGTCCATCACATCATCGAGGACAACGGTCGTTTAGATACTTGGAAAACACTGGCACACGACGTGTAAATATTTGTTTTGTGGCAAGATAATGATTGATAATTATATAATCTATATTTTATTGTCGACTGATTGTGATGAAGATTCGCGTTCGGTGGTTTCTTTCGCGAAAGTTCGATTATCCTCTGATTTGTTGTTCCTGATTTTTGGCAAACCTCAAAATCGTTTGATTGGGATCGTCTAATAAATCAGTTTTTTTCTTTTCATTTTTCTTTTTTGATGTATTTTTCTTTCTTTCTTTTCTTTTTTTCTTTCTCTTTCTTTTCTTTTTTTTCTTTTCATTCCCACCCCTTTTTTTAGTTCATTTATTTTTTAATTTAATATTCTTTTTAAATTTGGTACCAAAATCATTATGTTTTAATACATTGTTGTTGTTCTATTAGTATTTCAAGTATTTACTTATCTGTTGTTCATTAACTGTATCTGCACTGCATCTATATAAGTAGATTTATTTAGTTGTCCTCCTTTGTAAATAAGTTTTTTAACTGAATGGGATAGACGTTAAATAAATAAATTAATAAATAAATAAATACAAAACTCATCGGTCTCATTCATGAACTAATTTATAGTACTCTGCATTATTCAACAAATATCTCACTCCACAGCCTCTTGTAGGGGGAAGAAAGGGAATGTTATCGGGTACTCAACACATGACTCGCTCACTCGTCTAACAACGACTTTGGAGTTTTCCTAGTATATTCGAGTCCAGATCTTTGTACTTTATTGTTATCAAGATTTTTAAACACAAGAATGAAGATTCGCGTTCGGTGGTTTCTTCCGCGAAAGTTTGATTACTCCCCGATTTGCTGTTCCTGATTTTTGTCAAACATCATATTATTCGTTCGTTTGAGTGGGATCGTCTATAAATCTTTTTACTTTACGTTTTTCTTCTTCTTTCTTTTTTCTTTTCTCTCCCCCCTCCCACCCTCCTTTTATATTTGTTGTGTTAATTAATTGCATTTAATATCCTCTTTGAATTTGTTACGAATATTATTGTGTTTTAACTTTTAATACATTGTTGTTGTAGTATTACTATTTCAAATATTTACTTAACTGTAGTTCATTATTGTGTCTGCATCTATGTAATTAGATTTATTAAGTTAACCTCCTTAGTAAATCAATAAATAAAATTTGCTATCATTCAATAAGTCCTCATAGCGGGCTTATGCTTAAAACGTTGTATTCTATCTTACAATGTTTATGATAAAAGGTGTTCGGAGGGTGTTAGCGGTTAGGTAACATTTTTATTTAAATTTTTGTATTGCTACTTGATAACATCATAGCCATTAATACTTCTTTAATAAAATTTTTCAAAGAAGAATTCATTTGTAATGGAACTTAAAAAACGTGTAGAAATCCCACGCATACATTAACTTGTACTAAAACAGACGAACCCTACACACTCAAAAGCATTGAGATATCAAATTGGTGCACAGCTAATGACTGCCATACATTATGCGACTATTGTTTTAGTATTATTAATAATTTTTTAGTTTGTGCAAATTCATTTTGCCAAGCTTTGCAACAAAGCAGCCACTTGGAAAATATAGTGAGCAAATTAAGGTTTATACTAAGCTTTGGCCTTTCTTTGAGAACTCTAAGCTTTAAGGAGTGTAAGATTTGGCTTTGTTTTTACAAGTTGTTTGTATGCGTGGTACATGATTAGCCAAACAAGATTCCAAATATTGTTGTTGCGCCGTTGACTGAATATCTGGCAACGCTGCTCGACAAGCGGAGGCGAAACTTCAAACCAGGGCTCAGGACAATGAACACTTTTAAAAACTCGTCTTGAGTATTTTTGTATGATAATTGTCATTTGTATGAAGGTGACAACGTCCGGACAAGTGAACTGGTTGACTTCCGAGAAGAATCACTGTCGTTGTTACAAACATAATGACAGTTCTATAGACCATGTTATAAGGGGTGGTTACAGGCACAACAGTACACAGATATGTGTTTAACGGCAACGGCCAAACAAATAATTAGATAGCGTGTACCTGGTTCGTTATGAGTAGAGGTGTGTGTTTTTGGTTTTATTTAATAAAACCGAAATAACACCGCTAAATGGTAATAAAACCATGTAAGACCGCTAAATAGTAATAACACCAAATTCACCCCAATTTGTTAGATAAAACCATAATATTTGGCCAGTTAATTTTTCACTACAAACTTTCCGATAAAAACAAGCTTAACCGAAAACAATACTTGCAATTAAAAAAAATAGTTTTTCTCTGATTAAATGGGGCTATTGTGTTTCCACCTTTTTTACGGCTGCAGGAGCACTAGGTGCACTTGGTGGTATATGCGAGATAAAAATTGTGGTGACTTATGCACATATTGCAATTTCCTGTGGATTTTAAGTGATATGATTGATTTTTCACTACGTTTTGCAATGCGAGAAATGCGAAAATACAATAGCACCACAATTACACCACGTTTTACAATTTCCAAAACGAAATTTAGGAAAAAATAAAACCATTTATACACAGCTCTAGTTATGAGTCACAAATGTTAATTTAAAAAAAATAATAATCTAAATAGCAATTTGAATGAAGAAACAAGAAAATCATGAAAAATTAATTTAATAGGAGTGAAGGAACTGAAGTTCAAAAAGCGCTTCTTCGCGTTTTCAAAAACTATCTTTTGAATACACTTTCATAACCCAAAACGCTACTCTCAAGCATCTCTAATGGTCCTTTACCATGTACCTCTGTTGGAAACATTAATCCTTTATCAAGCAGGGGACCCAGGTTCAATTCTCTGTCGGCGATGTATTTGAATATTGTTTTACATTTCGTCACACTATTTTCACATACCAGCTTAGTGTCGCGTGTAGGCGCTAGAGTGAGGCAAGGTCCTCTAGATCTCCGCCTAGCGGAGCAAGGTCTACTACATCTCCGCCACCTGGCGGAGGCTCGTCTAACTCGCTCGTGTGGCCACTAGGTTAGGTCGTCGCAACCCGTTCCACAATGTATAGCGGCCATTTTGGGCCTATACACGAGAAATAGAGGGAATTTTAAAAAGCAAAGTGAACATCTACTTATAGCGCGCCCTAAAACTTGATCACAAAATAACGATATAGAGGCCAGAAAAGAATCGCGTGAAATTCGAGATAAGAAAAATTGACAACACAATAATAATGAAGCTAGTAATTTGTTGTAAAGTAATTAACAAAATAAAATAATTTCAAATCCCTATGTTATAGTGTGATGTGTATATCCATGAGCAATTTTTCTTATGATTTTAAAATTTTATTTCTAAAAGCCCGTTTCTGATAATTTATTACCAACATGCTATGTACCCAAAGCAACACAATGTGATAATAATAGTGTTTAATAAGGAGTAGACTTGGAAGTAAGGTTTTAATTGTATTTATTTATTATAAGGCTCTACATTTTTTATTTTATTTATTTATACCTTGCAAATATGTATTATACATGGTGGCAAGTAGGCTACTTAACATTTTTATCTTAACTTAGCATTTTTTTTTTAAAATTAACAATTAAGTTACTCAACAGGCTTACTTAATAAGTAAGGCTCACTATATTTGCTGATAATCTTATTTAAGTGACAGGACTTTTATGATTTATGAATAATAGGCCAAATACTGTCTCCCCCCCTTCTTTTTGGCAAAAATTTCCTCTTCACTTAAAAGAGTATGGTAGGCAGAGTTATGATATCCAGAGATCCAATAAAATATGGTTCAGCCAACGTAGCCAACATAAAAAAGGATGGTGTGGTGCAGGATTGGGATAAGCCTACTTTATTGCTGCATAATATTAATACCAATGATAATACAGTAGGCCTACTATAAAAACTGAATAGATTATTGACAATGGATGTGGTTAGTGGTTTGTATCCTGCAACTGCAAATTGACAGGACCTTTATTAATATAATACATATAACAATTGATTTGATAGGCCCTAGTGCCGATGAGTGGTGATAGATGAGGATGAAGTATGAATATAAAGGTAGAGGGTAAACACGGTACCGGCACGTAGCCTACTCCTTTCGACAAGTACAAAGGGGACAAACATCTTTACGTCCCATCGAAAGGATGGTGTAACCTTGACAGTCATATAGGTTCTTCCACTAACCTGGACCGCCGAGCAGACGTCGAGGAGAACAAAGCTGTTACACTAGCTCTCAAACCCCCCATCTGCTCTAGCCAGTGGAATACGCGAGTTTCAGGGCAGAGCATTCACCCACTCTCCCTGTGACCACACCCAAACGTTGCTTAACTTCGGTTTTGTGTGGGAACCGGCTAAACCGCTGGCTAATGAATACATAACAAGAAATAGCATGCCTTCAAATGGTTAAGCCTAGCTATGAGAAGTTAAACTCTTGGCCTAAACAAAAGGATAGGCCTACAGAAAATGTAGGCCTAGACTAGGTACTATATACAAATATTTATACAAATTAATAATTTTACGTAGATAGGGGCTAAGTCTTTATTCTCTTTGACATACATAATACAGGTATAACCAGAGATATATTTAACAAATTGTATTTAAATACAAAATACTTCAAAACTCAGTATTTTCAAATACAAGATACAAAATGAAAATACATTGACAAGTTTGTATTTGAAATACAAAAATACATCTGTATTTTGAAAATACTCAAAATACAATTGCAAAAATCATCAGGCTAAATCAGTGAATCAATAAACATGCATTTCAACATAATTTATTTTAATTGTAGGCCTACATAATTATTTTTGTGATTATGTGGATGATTGATGTCTGTGACTGGACTATTATCAGATTGCAAATTTAAAAAATATTGATTTTACAGTAGGCCTATGCCATGCCTACACTACACCTAACATTATGAGATGGTGATGGCAATTTTACAGGGCTCATAATCTTATTTAAGTAACAGGATTTTTTTGTGATAAAAAAGTACGTAAAAACATTCTAATAGTATTTCGTACAATAAATGCTAAAATTTTAACATAATGACCCAATAAGGCTGATTGAATGCACTGTCAAATCAAGCTTCAATGCGGAATGCGAAGGTTTATTCTGGAATACTTTTGAACCAATATTTTCACCCTAAAGATTGTAAAATTTTAGATGGTTGTTTAGGAAGGATAGTGTGGTTGTCCATCAGAGTAAATTGTCATATTACCCATTTTTTTTAATGAACTGGCAATACATGTGCCATATAGAGAGAATGTCTTGCTTGATAGTAGGCCTACTTTGCCAAACTTAGGCCTATGTAGGAAACATGAATGTGAAATGTGGAAATGTTGTCAGATAGACATTAGCATATCCTTCCTGAACAATATCCTAAAGTGGCCGAATTGTCTCTGGCGATGTTTGTCCAGATGATAAAAAGTGCAAGCAAATACCAGTCCCAAATGACACAAATAAATTATTCTAGCACTAAAGAGAATTTCTAGATAAGGAAAACATTAACAACAATCTTTTATTAACTAACGTAGGCCTATGTGCAAACCTGCAAACTTATATAGGGGCGTAGTGGTCAAAATTCGCAATATTTATCGCTCACTTTGGAGTAGTGGCTGAGGGTCGCATGTTCAAATTTCACTCAAATTTTATAAACTTTTTGCAATTTATTACCCAATATTTCATGTTTTTTTACCTGCTGCTTTACTGTACTGTTGGTACAAAAATTTAAGTAGAAATATTCATTTTCTGACACAAAAAAAGTAAGGATCAACATTTGCGGCCACATCCAGAGTTACGCAGAGGGCACGCTTGCTGTGTGTGGTCAGGTTAGGAAGCTGGCGGGACCTGTGGTATGAGGTGACAGTTCCCAGTTTCTGAGTTTCAACTGCTTGTAGTCATCGGGAAGCGCCTTGATGATTATGGTAATGAAACTCTTTAAAAGACAGGTAAATGTTCAACAGTATGCTGGGCCACAGGTTTAACACTTTGATGGGGGGGGGGGGGGGGCTAGCTGTCATGCGGGTTCTCAGTTCGTTTGAGGTGAGGCCTCCCATATTGCCGGACATGAGGATTAAATTTGGTAGACCACTTTGGGAAGCGAGGCATGTTGTTGTGATGATGGAGGATGCGGTGGTGACGCTGTGGTTCAGTGGTGGAGTCTTGATAGGTGGCTGCATAGGCAAGTTTAGCACTGGGCCGGTTGAGTGTACGACCTGTTGGAGAAGCTCACTGCGCCAGAGTTGGGAGCCTGGTCACATTCAAAATCTGGAAAGAACCTATAACAAAGGTAAAACAAAAAAGATTAGGCCATATCATATTTTAGGTAACTCTTGCTGTTTAGGCCTAGACCCTACCAGACCTGCAACATAATTTAAACAGTGGAAATAGGCCTAACCAGAACCAGTGTCAACTCGTGACATGAAAGACATAATAATTAGTAGGCATTATATTTGCTATCGATTGCTATGCTATATTTAAAAATGTAAGTGTAGGGCCTTACAGGAGCATTACTTTTTCATAATTTAAGCCCTTTGCCGCTCATGCATATATAGGCTATGAACAACGATTGGTTCTTGAGCAACCCAGTTCAGCGGGATGCCCCCTTACATAATAGGGAAAATCGGTTAAACGTTCCCATGTACCACCCCTACTAAAAGCAAGGTGGAGGCAGCAATATTTTGTGCGCAACTTATAACAAGTTTTGAACTTGTCTGGACAAATTCACCCACTACCTTTTAGCTCATATTGCTGAAACATGCATCGGGCTCGCATTACAGTGACCTGATGAGTGCGACTCGACAGAGGAATATCCGTGGGCCTTTATACTCCCAGTAACATGAAATTGACCCATGAGCTATAAAGCATCATTGATCACCTAGTGCTAAAGCGTAGACTGTACAAACCTGGACATTTGTAGGGTATCGTTTTCTATCTGAATAGTTGGTGGTCAGGGGGAGGGTGGACGTCTCAGAATCCCAGGCTGCAGGCCTATCTGAAAAAAAAAATGAAATGAAATCTACAACCTAGATATACAAGCATATTGACAGCGTTAGCATAGCGGTTGCCTTATCAGCGATACATGTACGTACACATAACCACAAAATTTATTCGGTTGCGAACGTTGGGGGGGGGGGGGTCCAAAATAAATCATCATTCATTTCTGTCTCGAAATAACCATAGATTTTGAAAAAAAACACCCAAACCAAAGGCCAACTTCTTTTTAAAAATAGTACACAAAAGGAATTTAACCGAAATGGAGTTTCGCCAAAAATGGAAAAGGCGATTGGCCTCTCCCAACGAACGATTTTAGGTACACAGAAAAATTTTTTATGTCCAACATATCGTCTACACTCCGTCTTAAGGTGTACCTTAGTGTGACATTCAGCTAGGCCTAGGCCTACAGCCTACAATCGGACAAAAAAATATAAGCCTAGGCCTATACAGCCTAACTTAAGGTTAGGATATCGCTAGCACTATGGCCCTCTAGAGGGGTAAGGGGGAATGCAACATTATTTGCCATAGTTTGCAGTAAAATAGCCATATCTTCGGAACTAATAAAGCTATGAAGGCGATTTTGGACTTTTTAGTAAGCATAAAATGTTAAGCTTCAATCGTACCAAAACATTAATTACTAAAATTTGTAATAACATCATTATAATGCACTTTTAATTAGCATCTGCCCACTTTGACAATTTCAGCGATATTTATAGCAAATATCAATTCAGAAACAAAATTCGAACGTTTGAAAAAATAAACGTATAAATTGTGATTTAAACGTAACGTATATTTTCGATTTCCAATTGAAGTCCATTAAAAAAATTATTAATGACATTTGATTAAATTCCCTTTTAATTTCTGTCCCTAAAAAAAAATTACTAAAGGGACTGTACGTTAAAATTGCAATTTAATGGTTGTATTTTAAATGTTTTTTAAATTTTTAAGATATCTTCACCCTTTTCCCCAAACTATCAGTGAAATTAGTTATAAATATTGAACAAAAATTTCGTCCGTCAAGGAGCGCTCAGAGTGGGAGTGTTTGGAACTCGGGAGTAGGTTTACCAGTCGTTTCCCCGGGGAAAGGGCAAAATGCAACTTTGAAACAAATTTATGCATATCACCTCAGCACCTGTCACATATTAATCTAATTACTAATTACACTATGTGGACGTGCCACGTGAGTAGTTCAATACTGAAATGCGTATTAGTGAATTTGAAGGCGCGGCACTCGACGATAGTCACCTCACCTGCAAAACGCTTACAGTTATCTCGAAAGCCACTCGTGGTTAAAATTTTAAAATAGAAATAATCCACGATGCATTTTGAAGTTCGTAATGATTATCATTTGCTCAACAGTGTATACAACCAGTAGGCCTACTCAGATGGAATCCATGAAATGAAAATAAAGCTAAAATCGCCTCTCAAAAACTTAAATAACCGGAAAATGCAGGCTAGGACAGTGTGTGTGTAGTATAATTTTGACTTTGACTCATCAATTAAGTGATAAGATTGAAATTTAAAATTAGTTACATTACTGGCCCTGTGATTGAATTTTGCACAATACATTAATTTTTACAGTCTGTGAACGTTTTAAAAAATGACAACAACCCCAAACCCCTTTTTAAAAGTAAATACTTTTTTTTGGCTTGAAGAAAGGATGGAGAGATGCATGACGAATACAATAGAGCGATTTACGACCTGTGAAAGGACCTGAAAGGAATGGCTTGAAAGGTGGGGCATTCTTTTTATAAATGATAGTTAAATCGTGTAATTTTTATCATTTAGTGATTATACATATAGTTTTTCAATTCATCAAGTCAAAAAAAAGGCCTAAAATGTTTTTCAATCAAAATGTAGCTCAATTTAAGAGAAATTTCAAAACAAATCAAATAAACCATTTGATATGATTAATCGGATATTTCCTTAAATATGAGGATAAACACTTCGCAAAAAAAAACTAAAATGCGTAGAAAAATGTTTAAAAAAGACAATGAGTTTATTAAAACCGAGATAACGCTTATCAACTCACTTTTAGTTTAGAGAGGTATTTTTTTTTTGCACAAGGTTGTTGTGAATGGATGCATAGTATACCTAGATAATAAAAGTAATATAGAAAAAACCCTTTGAAGGCGATTCTCAGAATTCAGAAATACGTTTATTGATGAGTTTAGGGTCTGGGGGCTGAGGGCTGTGTGAGGCAGAGATTTGTTTGGGGTTTTAAACTTGTCGACAGAATCCCTGACAAAAAATAACAGTACGGTTGTTGTCCGACTCCCTAGCAGTAGCACATAGCCGAAGCCGAGTCCGGCGTTTCCGATGCGAAAAGATATTATTAAATTATTATCCTTCCCCACAATCATATTATTTGCCAGTAGTAACAAATTTAAAAAAGTATATGTTATAAAGCCGGTTATAGGCGAAATTTTTTGTCTTTCTCATCCCCTGAAATAATACGAATGTGTAAGTCGGTCATAAGAAAATAATTGCCAGAAAAACATTATTCATAGATTTTTTGATATGCGTACTGTGCTGGGCACGGGAGTGTCATTGATTTTTTATTGAGTATACTGTTTTATGTGTAATATGTGTATGAGTATTTATTTTTATCGCCTTCCGTAATGGGCTATAATATTCGTTAGTGTCATTGATAGCAATTTGGGTAAAATTATGAAATATTGCACTGGTTTTGTATAATTTATGTATTATTTTATTTTATGCATATATTGCTCGTGTGTGTTATTATAATCTATAAGAGCGTGCAACGCATATGCTATGGCCGGTGGCCATTAGCATGGCACTGGCATGGTGCAAATTGCCAAAACATAAAAAAGAAAGCATGCTAAAAACAAACCCCAAAATTTACATTCACTGAATCCTTGTATTTATGGCCTGCTTCGAATGTGTTTGGAAGGGGGGGTCTACTCAGTCACTCATCATGGTCCCTTTCAAACATTGCAAGATGAAAACAAAATCCACCTTGGTTCCTAGAACTGGCTCGGGCGGATAAGGAGATCATTGCTTTGTCGAGTCCCAAGGTTCTGAATTCGGTTCTATAAAATAGCTTGTGAAAATAATTAAAACTGCTGTACCAGTACCACGACAATACTGTATATAGTTTCGAATTGTAGTTCGATTTATTGGGTACATAACGTGGACATGTGTAAATGAGTAAAATTACACTTCATTTTCTGTAGCAAATATGTAAACACACACACACACAAATTGAATTTGCCCTTCTTTCACAATTATTTACTATAATGCTGTAGAAAATAAATGTGTGTTCATTATAAAAAAAGATTTGGATTATAACTATTCAAATATAATTATTATTCAAATTGTTGACATTGTGAGGTTGAAAATCGACATAACTGGGGAAGGCAGCGGTGTGGCGGACCACCTAAATGGTTAGACCGGAACCCACCATTAGTGAGACCCTCCCCCCCCCTGCGGAGAAATGGAGACCCATATATTATGTTAGGGTGGCTATTTTGGAGTAGAAATCCACTTGTTGGCCAGTTGGCCAGTGGTGGGTGCGGGGTACAGGGGTGCCCAAAGGGTCAATTGTGCTGTTTTTTGTAACTGTTTTTATTTTTTTAGGGCCAAACCGTTAAACGAAATCTATTTTTGACTTTTGATTCGTGTAAAGAATGAAAAATCGAATTTTATACATATTTTTATTTTCTTGTATGTACCGGAAATAACAATTTTGAGTTTTCCAAAATCAAAGTCAAAATGTCCCCAAATTGCCCGTTTTGGTTAAAAACGATAAATTATGTTAGAGTGAACATTTGTTAGTAGAAATCCACTTGTTGGCCAGTTGGCCAGTGGTGGGTGCGGCGTACAGGGCCGTCCAAAAAGTATATTTTGGGAATGATTTTCAACTGTTTTTATTTTTTTTATGCCAAATCGTTGGACAAAATCTATTTTGGGCTTTAGATTCGTGTAAGGATTATAAAATAGAATGTTAAAGCATATTTTTTTTTTCTCGTATGTCCCGGAAATAGCAATTTTGAGTTTTCCAAAATCAAAGTCAAAATGGCCCCAAATTGCCCGTTTTGGTTAAAACTGATAAATTATGTTTGGGTGAATATTTTTTAGTAGAAATCCACTTGTTGGCCAGTTGGCCAGTGGTGGATGCGGCGTACAGGGGCGTCCAAAAAGTAAAATTTGGAGGTGATTTTTAACCATTTTAATTTTTTTAGTGCCAAGTCGTTGTACAAAATCTATTTTAGGCTTTAGATTCGAGTGATGATTTGAAAATAGAATGTTATGCATATTTTTATTTACAAATATTTTATTTTACAAACACTATGACTAAATCGACCATCGAAGAGCTGCAATCTACACAAGAAGAGGCCGATAGTCGAATGATGCTCCACTGTTGTCATGCAGCATCTCGACACGACGCTAGTTTTAGCATCATTGTTTGTTCTCCTGGCACTGACGTCTTCATCATCTTATTGAAATACGCGCAGCAAGTAAACCAACAAGTACTTTTAGATACTGGCTTTGGAGACAAAAGAGAAGACTTGTTTACATCAAAAAAGTAATTTCTTAGAGAGGGGCAAAATTATGTGAAGTTCTTACGCCATTTCACGCGTTTTACTGGTTCCCGACACCACAAGTTCTTTGTTAGAAGAGGAAATTTTTTTCATTTAAAACTATTAGAGAAACACCCCGAATTCGTGAACACTATCTCTTATCTCTTGGCACCTCGGTTACTGTTGAAGAAAACTACGTGCGACCAATTAGAAAGATTTGTTTGCCTTATGTATAGGGAGACCAGTACTGCTGATGTAAATGAAACTCGCTAACATCATTTTCGCAAAGGATTTTAAAAATCACTGTTTAAACCACTGACAAACTACAGCGGCACTGATCTCAGCTTACTACCACCATGCGTATCATCTTTACGGTTGCATATCCTGCGTGAAAATTATCAAGCAATGATATGGCGTAAAGCAACAGACGCAGTGCCCGACATACCTGAACCCCAAGTCATGGCTGGTCGGTAACCCCGGATGGACTTCTCTACGCGTGGACCGAAGGCAACGTGCTCCCAAATGAGTAAGTTAATATTTTGGAAACACAAGACAATGCATCCGATGTGGAAGATGATCCCGACGACATCGAGATTGAAAGAGGCAGAGACGTTGTTGAGAGTGAAGATGAAGACGAAGATGAACTAGACTACTGATTACATGATCATCAAACACATCCACATAGTACTCAATATAATATCTACATTCCTACATTATATGTACATTTTTGTCTAAAGTAGGGCAATAGTCAGGTTCACTATGTCGTAAAAAAGACTTTCGTAGGAGTTTCTTGGAGATAAGCAAAGTGCCATATTTTTGGAAAGCTTGAAGCGTCAGGAATTCAAAAATCCATGTTTACATTTGCTCAGATGTTCGTATGGCCGCCATTTTGGATAATCATAATGGCCGCCAGAAAATATGAATTTAATTACATCTCGTCTTCCAAGTGACACAGGAAGTTCATATGAAATTTCCATACTATGTTTTAACACCAAGAATATTTAAATCAACGTAAGAATTTGTAAATATGCAGCCACGGCCGCCATTTTGAATTTAAACATGGCTGACCCTAAAATACGAATTTCACTATAATTAAGTTTCCAAATTTACATAGAGAGTTCATGTTAGTTGTTCCTTCAATGGTTTTTAACCAGGAATATATTAACAAGTGTTCACATTTGCATAGATGCCCCTATGGTCGTTTTTTAGGACTTCAAAAATGGCCAATCAGAAATAAAACTTATTTGATATCTCGACACGTAATTGTCTAAGAACGTTGGCGAAAGAGGCTCTTCATTTGAATTCATATCTTAAATATGCGTAAATCCCTGCTAAAAATCGCTTACATGACCATATCGCCGCCATTTTGGATTTTAAAATTGCCACCGTCAAACGAGACTTTCATGATATCTTGGCTTTTAAGTGACACAGAAGGTGAATGTAAAATGCTTTTTTTATGTTAAAACACCAGGGGGATGAAATTTATATTTAAATTGGCATGACAAGCCATTATTGTGTTGCTATGGCTGCCATTTTGGATTTTAAAATGGCGTCCGATACGTAAGAATTACGTGAATCTCTCTTAGTATGTTTTAAAATCTGGAATATATCATTGAACGCCTGCATCTACATAGATTACTCCAAAGCTGCCTCTTTGAATTTAAAAATGGCCACTATTTATCATCAAAATGTTATATAACAAGCATTGATTGCGTCGGGGCCTACATGGTAGGCTTAGTCGCTTTGATTTACTGTCCCCTACTAAAAATCAGTTATATTACTGAGTGGGTAGACTCTAAATACAATTTATTTATTTATTTATTTATTTATTTAACATCAAGAAAAGAAATATTGAAGTATACATTTGCACAGTTCATTTAAAGTGATTATTTCATCTTGTCAGGCTACTGGAATTTACAAATGGTTTGGTTGATAATATAAAATACTAAAACGCTGATAAATGTTGTATTTATTTGTAGCAAAAAAGTAAGGAGAATGCAATGTAAGGTTTTTATCGAAATATTTCTACAGGCATACTTTTCAGAAGTTAAAAGCTATTTATTATATTTTAAGTTTATGCGAAATTATGAAAATATTTGCATTGAAAACACATTATATTCCTTATCTTGATTACACTGGACCTCATCTTCATCACTATCACTGTCAGCAATTACAATGCTGTAGCCCTCGTAATGTTCGCATTCGGTGTCTCACAAGTAAAGTTCTGTGCATGGTAAGTTATTCTTTCTCTACACATGAACATATTTGCCTAGAGCAGTTAGTTTTACACAGCATTTGACTAACTCGATGATAGCCTGTGGTGCTGAGAACCTTTGAAGTAACTGGCAGCATATGTCCACCTGTACCCTTATAGTTATCGAATTTTAAGGGGTCAAGAAGCTGTTGCTGCAAGACTGTGGCTTGGCACCAAACCTGGCTTTGTATCCGCACACGCCTGATGTGTTCTTCAAGTGCACCAAGGTAACTTATTGCATTCTGCAAGTTGCTTGCGGAGCAGATGCCATCTTAGATCAGGTATGCTTCTGATGTAGAGACCCTTCGGACAGTACATTGAGCAAACAAACTTTTCCAATTCGTCTTTCGACTCCTGCTTAAGATCACCTTCCATGGACGGTTTCATCAGCGTTCAGGTACAGTTGAAACCATTTGGTTTTACCTATTCCCGAGAACTTCCCACCCAACGTTGTCCGCTTCAGTATACGCAGGGAATATAGGTTTTAAGCTTGAGCTTTTTCCGTGCCTAAAGCTCTCCAGATTGGTTCTATGTCTACCATACCGGAAATCATCGAGAGTGACGTTCTTTTGCACAGCTTGTCATAGTTTGCGAGAGCCAGAACCAAAATATCTGTTTCAGGAGTGAATAATACCACTTGTGCGTGAGGTATCTGTTGTGATGCTACTGCTGCCAGGCAAATCATGAGTGTGTCTGCTTCTTCGTGATTGTTGTCTTCAAAATGTTGGTTTCTGTTGCTTCTCGTGTGAACTGATGCTGATGTTATTACTGCCTCAGGTGAGTTTTTCTTGCAGTCTTGGATTGCTTTAGCAAGTTTAGTCAGGTCAGTTATGATTTTGTTTTCTCATGTGATAGAAACCTTGTAAGCAGTATGCCATTGATGTCGGTCTCATCTGCAATATGATATTTACTGGAGCATTTGCTTTTCGACGTTTCACTCTAGTTGTCTCTTTTTATGAATGGGGTTTGAATGTATCAAAGACCAGAAAAATTTCACTGACTCCTATTATCAAATTCGTAAGCCTGTCGTTGAAACTTTGTGCAATATCTCTTACAGTTTTAAGTGTACCTGCCCTTCCCGTCATTTTCTGGAGATGAACTATTCCATCAACAACGGCGTTTCTCGGATTTGTTGATGAAAAGGGTCGTTTCACACAGGTTGTGGTTGCTGGAGTTTCTGTCTGCCCATTGCTTTTGTCAGTATTTGCCAACTTCTGAAGATTGTGTTTCAGCTTAGATTTGTCATTACATGGTTACATTGGCCCATCTGGCGCAAAAAGAGCTCTCTCAGTTAATGTTAACTCAAAGTTACCAACATCATTCTTTTGGTCAATATCTCTGTTTGATCAGCTCAAACCATCAGGTGACCATATAGAGTTTTGGTCTATCGCAGTCGCAGGTCAACTGTCTGGTTACATAGCTTGCACTTGCATTGCTGTTTGCTTCCAGACATGTTACGTACATCTTGTTCTGTTTTTTGACTGGTGCCCACAGGCTGACATCTCCATTGATGCGTTCAGTGACGTAACTTGCGTAAATTTCCTGTCCAGTTTCATCCGCATTCAAGATATTCTGAACATACTCTTGTGGTACACATGCATTTGTGATGAACTTGTACAACATAACATGTCCCCTTCAACAGCAAATGGACAGACGTTGCTGTAAGTCGGTAATTGGGCCACTCTCTGCTTTTTGTAAACGATCTAATTTCTCTATAGCACATCATGTAGCAACAGCCTAAATGATTTGTTCAAATTAATGGATAAAAATTATTTATTCTTATGTAAAAACTGCATGTTTAATCAACTTTAAAAAACAAATGAAAGATGAAATGCACGTTATTCTTACGTATCAGACGTCATTTTAAAATTCAAAATGGCGGCGATGGCAACACAATTGGCTTGACAGGCTAATTTTAATATAAATTTCATCTCCCTGGTGTTTTAACATAGAAGAAGCATTTTACATTAACCTTCAATCATGAAAGTCTCGTTTGACGGTGGTCATTTTAAAATCCAAAATGGCGGCGATATGGTCATGTAAGCAATTTTTAGCAGGGATTTATGGTTATTTATGATTGTAACTCAAATGAAGAGGCTCTTTCATCAACGTTCTTAGACAATTACATATCGAGCTATCAAGCAAGTTTTATTTCTGGTCGGCCATTTCTAAGTCCAAAAAACCGACCATAGGGACATATATGCAAATGTAAACACTTAATAATATATTCCTGGTTAAAAACCATTGAAGGAACAACTAACATGAACTCTCTATGTCAATTTGAAGCTTAATTATAGTGAAATTCGTATTTTAGGGTCAGCCATGTTTAAATTCAAAATGGCGGCCGTGGCTGCATATTTACAAATTCTTACGTTAATTTTAATATTCTTGGTGTTAAAACATAGTATGAGAATTTCATATGAACTTCATATGTCACTTGGATGTCGAGATATAATTAAATTCATATTTTCTGGCGGCCATTTTGATTATCCAAAATGGCGGCCATACGAACATCTGAGCAAATGTAAACATGGATTTTTGAATTCCTGACGTTTCAAGCTTTTAAAAAATATGGCACTTTGCTAATCTCCAAAAAAATCCCACGAAAATACATAGTGAACCTGACTACAACTTAGGATCATTTTGACTTCTTTTTCGAAAAAGACAAACATTTCATTTCCGGGACACGCAAGAAAGTAAAAAATGAAGATAATATTTAACATTCTTTACACGAATCAAAAGTAAAAAATAGATTTCGCTCAACGATTCGGCCGCATAAAAATAAAAACTTAAAAATCATCCTTCAAATTCACTTTTTGGACAACCCTGTACGCCGCATCCACCACTGGCCAACAAGTGGATTTCTACTAAATAATATAAACCCCAACACAATTTATCAGTTTTAACCAAAACGGGCAATTTGGGGCCATTTTGACTTTGATTTTGGAAAACTCAAAATTTTTATTTCCGGGACGTACGAGAAAATAAATATGCTTAACATTCTATTTTCAAATCCTCACACGAATCTAAAGCTCAAAATAGATTTTGTAAAACGATTTGGCATTAAAAAAAAAAAACAGATAAAAATCATCCCCAAAATTTACTTTTTGGGCGCCCCTGTACGCCGCATCCACCACTGGCCAACTGGCCAACAAGTGGATTTCTACTAAAAAATATTCACCCAAACATAATTTATCAGTTTTAAACCAAACGGGAATTTGGGGCCATTTTGACTTTGATTTTGTAAAACACAAAATTGTTATTTCCGGGACATACGAGAAAATAAAAATATGCTTAACATACTATTTTCAAATCATTACACGAATCTAAAGCCCAAAATAGATTTTGTTAAACGATTTGGCATTAAAAAAATATAAAAACAGTTCAAAATCATCCCCAAAATTTACTTTTTGGACGCCCCTGTACGCCGCATCCACCACTGGCCAACTGGCCAACAAGTGGATTTCTACTAAATAATAACCAACCAAACATAATTTATCAGTTTTAACCAAAACGGGTAATTTGGGGGCATTTTGACTTTGATTTTGGAAAACTCAAAATTGTTATTTCCGGGACGTACGAGAAAATAAAAATATGCTTATTATTCTATTTTCAAATCCTCACACGAATCTAAAGCTCAAAATAGATTTTGTAAAACGATTTGGCATTAAAAAAATTAAAACATAAAAATCATCCCCAAAATTTACTTTTTGGACGCCCCTGTACGCCGCATCCACCACTGGCCAACTGGCCAACAAGTGGATTTCTACTAAAAAATATTCACCCAAACATAATTTATCAGTTTTAACCAAAACGGGCAATTTGGGGCCATTTTGACTTTGATTTTGGAAAACTCAAAATTGTTATTTCCGGGACATACGAGAAAATAAAAATATGCTTAACATTCTATTTTAAAATCCTTACACGAATCTAAAGCCCAAAATAGATTTTGTCCAACGATTTGGCATAAAAAAATAAAAACTGTTGAAAATCATTCCCAAAATTTACTTTTTGGACGGCCCTGTACGCCGCACCCACCACTGGCCAACTGGCCAACAAGTGGATTTTTACTAACAAATGTTCACTCTAACATAATTTATCGTTTTTAACCAAAACGGGCAATTTGGGGCCATTTTGACTTTGATTTTGGAAAACTCAAAATTGTTATTTCCGGTACATACAAGAAAATAAAAATATGTATAAAATTCGATTTTTCATTCCTAACACGAATCAAAAGTCAAAAATAGATTTCGTTCAACGGTTTGGCCCTAAAAAAATAAAAACAGTTACAAAAAACAGCACAATTGACCCTTTGGGCACCCCTGTACCCCGCACCCACCACTGGCCAACTGGCCAACAAGTGGATTTCTACTCCAAAATAACCACCCTAACATAATATATGGGTCTCCATTTCTCCGCAGGGGGGGGGGGGAGGGTTTCCCTACCTGGGTTCTGGTCTAGGTTGTATACGAAATTGGCTGTTGCACACAAAAGATATATTTATAATGGAAAGACCTTTCCTTCAGAATCGAAATGGGTATTTGGCCGGCGTTAGGGGGCGGGGGGGCTTCTACTCACAAGTTGCTACCTTCCCGACATCATTAGGTGTCATTGATTTTGTGGTTTCTTGTGTATATTATTTTCGATCGCGAGTATTGAACAAGCTATAATGAGATGATAGTGTCTTAAATTTTTGTGTGTGTGTTCATTATTTTTGATCGAATCCTCAACGGGGTTTATTGGCATAAGAAGAGCAAAAATGTGACATTGCTTATTTTTTAATATATGCAATTAAAAGTAGTCGTATCACATCGGATCGGATCGGGTATTCTCTAGAAAGGTATACCCTGATGGTAAGATTGAACATAAATTATAATTGTTATCAATTTTTGTATTTTCATTCTTACACTAGAATTATTTATGACACCTGATTGCATTATCCACTTTCTGGAGAGTTTGTTTATCTGCGCCAAATAGTGAATGAAAGCGACAGCTTGGGCTCTGGAACGATTATGTTAGTGATTGAATGTTTATTTTATTTTATACATATCGTGAGGCGTAAAGTAAAATCAAATTACATCACGTAATAAGTTCTGTGACCGAGGGGGTAGATTCTTAATATGACTTTTAAAAATAATTAATTACATTTTTTATTGGAGGTAATATTCACGTTCAATATTAACAATAACGCGCCATATTATGCTATGACCGAGTTGAAAACCATCGCATACAAAGAAGGTTATATTTTGTATATGAAACCCTTTTCAAGGGATACAACTCATTTACTTGAGAGAAGTATTTGACTCCAACACGTTAGAAAAATTATTCAAACAATAAAATAATATTTTTGAGTGCAATATTAGCTCATCAAACTCACATTCGGGCTCTTGTTGAGAGGATTTGTAATAACTGGTACAATCTGACAGGCAAAGTTCTAATCAATCGACGAAATGTATTATGGTGATTGATTATGATATGAAAATTTCTATCATTATGTGTGTAAAAACATCCTTCCAAATATAATCATACACATCGAGAATCAACCACAAAACACATCTTGTTGTTGTAGCCTATACCGTAATGCTTTTAGTGTGGACTTGTCGTGACGTGACTTGTGTTTTCCCGTTTAATTGAAGGTAAATTTAGGGAACCCATCTGTAAGTCTCCTCCACTCGCAGACGGATGTAAATCAATGATCGGACATAAACCCTGTATAGTGTATACATTCCTCGCAGGCGTCACCTCGTGCACTGTCTTCCAATGGTATTGCTACTTGTCTCATTTCCATCTCCCGAATCAATCGGTTGTGTCATTTCATCATCAACAAAAGGAAGAAGATTCAATCGCAATTGTTCAATGATGATTATAAATTTGATTTATTTGACTTCGTGTACAAGGAATAGAATTCGGATGATTAGTACTCATTGTGCATTGTGATTATAAAATGTATCTTGATACATATGTGACTAAAAACACTTATCAATACGTAATCAAATGAAATCTCTGTTCAGTGTTTTCAGAAAATACAATGTAAATTACAAATATGTGTATTATCCCCCAATGAGACACAAGATTGTGTCTCACTCTCATTACAAGTGAAACGTTTATATCACAATACAACTTTACTTATATAAATGCTGTAGGAATCAATTTTTTGTTTCTTGACAAAAGTAAACTTTTCAATAATTATTTAAATTCGTCGCGATTGTTAGATTGACAGATTTGATGAAGGTAGCAGAGTGGATGATAACGGTTGTAAACTAAATTGGTCTGTTGTAAAGTTTTGCACACAAATAGATATTTATAATGGCCGGACCCTTCTTCCAGAATCTGTTATTCTTTTATGTCAATAGTTCAATACCTAGAGAAGAAGACCCTTTTTTTGCTCTAAACCGCTCGCCCTTCGCCCCCCACCCCCGCAACCCCTAAAGAGATGCAGCCTTCCATTCACAGACGTCTGAGAAGTTGCCTACCTTTACGGGGCACTTTCAACCAAACCACATTCAAACGCCCGCGTAGTTTTGACCAGTAGCGCCCAACTAGCGGATTTGCTTGAAACTAACCAAAGGGAAATCCTGACCTTAAGGCATATCATATGCAGATCTAGTATTCTAGTATAGTAGTAGTAGTAGTAGTCTATCTATGTAGGGCCAAGCCTAAGCCTAGGCCTAGGCCTAGCCCTATGCCTAGGGGGACTAAGCCTAGGCCTAGGCCTAGGGCCCCTAGGCATAGGGCTAGGCCTAGGACTGTTTTGTAAATCAAATAAGGCCTAGCTATTACAAAATTACGTCGCCTGGGTCTAGGCCCCATTTGCGTGTACTAAGATCAGTCCTAGCTTTGGGTTGGCGTAGGGCCTAGACCTAGCCTAGGCCTTTGTGTATCCAATCCCTAAGGTTGGGACCTAGGCCTAGGCTAGGCCCTAGGCCTAGCCCTTCAATTGGCATGGGAGCAAAAACCTAAACATTTAAATAAGCCTGGTCAATAGCCTAGACAATAATAACTGGTCCTAGGTGGGTAAGGCCAAAGTATTTTAAAAGAAAACTAACCTCAGTCTTGAAATCAGAAGTTGACAGTCCAGTTGTCCCGTCTTTTAAACTGAAGCCATTTCGCCCGTCTTCTTGATGAAACAGTGGATCGATAAGTCTAAATTCTTCATCAGATTGTCCTGTACAATTAATTGCTGCACAACCCGGCATATTTCGTATTTAATACTTATAAAAAGACAATTTTAAAAGAGCATGTCAAGAATAACACATGGTCGGCCATAACGCGTTACAAAAAGTTAGGCCCAGAATGGCTTCTAATTCGCTGCTGCGACGACCTAACCTAGAGAGTTAGACGATCCTCCGCTAGGCGGAGATCCAGCAGACCTTGTAGCAGAGGATCGTCTAACTCTCTAACCTAGTGGCCACACGAGCGAGTTAGACGAGCCTCCGCCAGGTGGCGGAGATCTAGAGGACCTTGGAGTGAGGCACGGACTCTGTCTATCTCTCTCTCTCTCTCTCCCGCTCGATACAAGGTTAGGCCGGCCGGTCGTCGCTGTCGCACCTCACAGACAGACAGTGTTACGCGCCAGCTGATATAAGATCACGGGAAGCGGAGAAGGCCTAATGAAGCCAGGTAGTTAACCAGCGTATAAAGGTACGTGCGTGCGTGTTGTGTATCAACAACATTCTCTGGTTCCTCTTAGAGTTTAGAATTACTCGTGTGGTCTGCGTTGGGCGCGGCCATGATGCGAGACTGATGTCACAGGCGCGGAGAACTCATTTGAATGCTGGGGGGTATTAGCTCTTTGCATGAGCTGCACAACTAGCCAGCCGCAAGTCAGCCCGCACTAGTAAACACTGACTGCAACTAGTTTTTTAGTTGTACGGCGACTGGATGTTTAACATTCTGAGTGTGTAAGGGGGGGGGGGGCTACACGCATTACAATGTGTAAATTAATTGTATTTTGTATATTTGGGTACCTATTTGTAGTTGCTATATTATATATTCATGTATTTCATTTCCACTATTATAGACCTTTGTTAGCAATAGCGATGCATACAGTTAACCTTTTCCGTGCGGCCATCGAGTATACTCGATGCCGCCATCTTGTTTCCCCAGTGCGGCCGTCGAGTATACTCGATCTGGGGTAGTTTCGAAACGCGCGCGCTTGTTGCTGCTGATAGATATAATCGATTGTAAAAAGTCGATTTTTAAACTGTGCTGCACTCAATGTGCAAGCTGTTTAACCATCTTCTAGTTTGGTAGTTTGACCACAGATGGCTCTGTCAGTTATTTCAGTAGTAAAAATTGGCAAAAACAACAAGTGAAGATAATAATGGCGTCTGGAAAAGGTTAGGATGATGAAAGAACACAGTTTTCAGGCAAAATAGGTTGTAATTAGGAGGTTTATGATCACTATTCCGACTTGGTTAGCAATCATAGACTTTGAAGAAGGTAAAGGTTGAAATAATAGAGAAGTAGAGGACGTTGTCAGTAGGCCTTGTTGACGAAAACCAGCTCACACTTACGTAGGCCATTGCTAGGCCTAGGGCAATTGTCACATGTAAATAATAGTCTTGACAGTATAAAAGCAAGACAATCTAAACAAGGTGTATAGTGTAATGAAATTTACTTCATTTCAAGGATGATTAAACATTTTGATAAGTTAATATTACTATCAAATACAAGTGAGAGAAATTGACTTTTTGCTCAAAATAACCCAGCACTGGGGTGTTGGGTGCTCCGTTCAAAACCCAGCATTGAAAAGGTTAACTAATCTACTAATTCATGGTGTGGTTTATGTAACTTGCTTGTAAGCTATGCATCACGTCATACGGCTAATATTAGCCTGGTTGCTTAGACAAACCATTCGGGGTTTAGTGATAGAGGCGTGAATTTTGGACCATTTACTCAGAAAAACGTGCTGAGTAATTTGCCAGGTGGTCCTTATCGATTTTTCCCCCCGTTTAGGGGTGACCATGGTGCAAAGTTAGGGGTAGAAATTATTTTTAAATAGACTAGGGGTGAGCCTTATAGAAGAAAAAGTGTAGTATTTAAACATTTTGTGCAAGTATGTATTCAATGTAATTATTTAAATCTAAAAAATGTATTATTTTTAACAGGGGTGTCCAAAATTGCTATTTCGAAAAAATGGTGGTAAGTATAGCTTGTGATGACTCAGCTTTCGGGGATGAGTGATAGAAGCGTGAATTTTGGATCATTTACTCGGAAATATGCAATGAGTAATTTGCGAGGTGGTCCGCACCGAAAACTGTTCCCGTTCAGGGGTGACCATGGTGCAAAGTTAGCGGTAGAAATTATTTTTTAATAGACTAGGGGTGAGCCTAATAAAAGTAAAAGTGTGGTAATTAAACATTTTGTGTAAGTATTAATTCAATTTAATTGTTTAAAGCTAAAAAAAATTATCATTTTTAACAGGGGTGTCCAAAATTGTTACATTTGCCCGAAATTCGAAAATACGTTCAAAATGCTAGTAAGCATAGCTTGTGATGACTCATCTGAAAGGAATTTAAATACTGAACATGAATTTCATACATAATCAAAAGTCAAGGTCACCAGGGTCAATCAGGGCCACGACATTTGAAATTTAATTAGTATTGTGTTGTCTAATCGCCACGAACAGACCACATAAAAGTGTTTATGTTGATACTTTTACCTTAATCGTTTGTCCAGGATAATATATGTACATAAAAACAGCAATTCTATATTCAGGGTTGTACAAAATGACTTTCTGGGTCTTGAGTTTTCCAATATACTGTAATTTGAGCCACCATAGGTTGTGACCACTCATTTTGAAGTTAATCTTAAGTTGGTCACGGTTATGCTTTTCACTTACGTGTAGAAATAAATAATAATATTACCTGAAAGTACGGCGTTGGGCAAGGGAGGTGTAACAATACACACAATCATATGGTTTCAGTAGATAGTACACTTAGTCAGTAGCTTACCTTAGCTTACAAATAGCATTCCCCTTTGCACTTGCACAATGCACAGCAAGGCTGCCCACTCTTCAGACAGATGCAGTCATTCCTGCACTTGCAGGAGATGACTTCGTCGCAGGAGTTCATGGCGTCAGGCAAAGTCGTCGACAGAGGTTCCCACTATCCAGCTGAATTTTTCATCCAGCCCCAGGCTGAGGGATCACATGTAGTTAGGGCTCGTGTGGGGTCGTCCAACATCCCCATGCAAACTCAAACTGTGCATTCTGTGCAATTTGTGCAATCTGACAATTCGACGAACTAACACTGTGCACACTGTGCATTTTGTGCAATATGTGTAAATTAACACTCTGACGAACTAACACTGTGCAAACAGTGCATTTTGTACAATATGTGCAACTGACTAACTCTGCAAACTGTGCATTCTGTGCAATATGAACAAACTACAATCTGACGAACTAAAACTGTGCAAACTGTGCATTTTGTGAATTTGTGCAATCTGACAATACGACGAACAAACACTGTGCTTACTGTGCATTCTGCGAATTATGTGCATAATGACAAACTATCAAACTAACAATCTTTGCAATCTGTGCATTCTCGTGAAATTTTTTGCAATCTGCCTTCTGACACTTAAACTGTGCAAAAATTTTGGGATTCTGTCAAATTTGTCAATCTCCCAATCTTTAGAAGTCAAACTTCGCAAACTGCGCATTTTTTGCAATATTAGCAAAATTACATCTAAAGAACTAGAACTGTGCAAACGGCATTCTGGTTTCAATTTTCAAACCCTTTCGATCTGAAAAACTTAAAATGTGCAAACGTGCATTTTTTTCAAAAAATTTTGCAATCTACAAACTGACAAATTAAAATGTGGGAAAATGTTGGGGGGATTTTGTGAAATTTTTGCAAATTTTACCAAAACACGAACAAACACTGTGCTAACTTTGCATTCTGCGAAATTATGTGCATAATGAAAAAACTATCAAAATTACAAACTTTTCAAACTGAGCATTCCCGTGAAAAAAGAGCATTTCTGACAAAATGCGAACTAAAACTGCGCAAACCCGCCCCATTGTGTTTCAAAATTAGCAAACTGACAATCTAAAGACCAAACGGGGCAAACTGTGCATTCTGAGCAATATGTGCAAACCCTTAAAAACTGAACAACTAAAAATGTTGGGAAACCGTTCCTTTTGTTGGGAATTTTGCAATCTCACAACCCAAAAAACTGAATCTTTCAAACTGTGCATTCTGTGCAATATCTCCCAAACTAAAAAAAAAAAATTTGGCATTCTGAAAAAATGTTCAGACAGCCCAAACTGGGCAAACTGACCAAATGGCAACCCTTTAAACATTCTTGGGAAAAATGTGCAACATGACAATCTAACAAACTGACAAACGTTGGGATTCTGCCCACTATGTCCAATCTGAAAAAAAAAACTGTCCCAAAATTTTTTAAAATGTTTCATTCTTTTGCAATGTGTGCAATTTTGACAATCCAAAAGAACTAACACTGTTTCAAAAATGCTTCCCGCGCAATATGTGCAAAATGACAAAATATCAAAATCATAATCTGTGCAAAATGTGCTTCATTCAATTTTTGCAATCGGGCAAGCTGACGAACCCCAAACTTTGCAAAAATGTGCATTTTTTGCAATATGTGGCAAACTGCAATCTGACGACTTAAAATGTTCAAACTGTGCTTCGGGGCGATCTGACAAATTTGGGAAAGAAATAAAACTGCGCAAACTGTTCATTCTGTGCAATTGAAAAAACGGGCAATCCCCCAACCTTTAAAATGTGGGAAAAAAATGCATTTTTGGGGCAATATGTGCAATCTGAAAAAACTAACAAAATGGCAAACTGTTCATACTGTGCATTCTGTGCATATCTGCAGTTTTGATAAACAGACAAATTGTGCAATTTTTGAAAAATATTGGGGGGCGTCCCGGACAAGCTGACAAACTGGGAAAAAAAAAATTGGGAAAAAATGAATTGTTTAAACAGAGCCCCTTCTTGGCAAAATGTGCACTTAAAATTCTAACCCAAAAAGACAAAAATGTGCATTCTGCGCAATATGTCCAATTTAAAAAAAAGACAAAATGTCAAATTTTTTTAAACTTTTGATTCTGTCAAATTTGTTTTTCTGAGATTTTTAACAAACAAAAAAATGTATTGACAAACAAAATGCTGACCCAAAATTAAACCCGACGAAAACAAGCAAATTGACCAAAAAGAACCCGTCAAAATGTGAAAAAGAAAAACTAACAAAAAAACAAACTTACCCAAAATGAAAATGACTTAAACCCAACAACCTGACAAAAAAGCAATTTTACAATCTGACATTTTTACAATATCAAAATGACGAAAACTACAATTGACAAAAAAAGAAAAGTGAAAATGAAAAACCCGACAAAAAAAAAAATGCTAAAAAAACCAAACTGACAAAAAGTTATTTACAAAAATGTAAAATTTTTACAATATCAAACTCAAAAAATAGCAAAATTTAAAAATAAAACTGTAAAAAAAAGAAAAAGACATTTGAAAATGATTAACAAGCAAACCCGACAAAATTTTTAAATTTACAAACTGACAATATTACAAAAACCAAAAATTTTACCCAAAAAAAAAAAAAACAAAAACCAAATTAAAAAATGAAACTGGGAAAAAGGTGAAAAGAAAATTCGGGAAAAAAGACAAACCTACAAAAATGAAAAAAACTAAACTAAAAATTCTGACAAAAAGCAAAATTTACAAACTGACATTTTTTAAAATGGAAATGACGAAAACCCACAAATTACAAAAAGAAAATGTGAAAATGAAAACCCGACAATATGAAAATGACTTAAACAAAACAAACGACAAAAAGTTATTTCAAAATGACATTTCAAAAATATCAAAAATGAAAAAAACTGCAAATTGAAAAAAATGAACTGTGAAAAGAAGAAAAACTGCCCGTAAAGAAAAAAGACTAAAACCAAACAAACTAAGAAATGAAATTGACAAACTGACTTTTTTACCAATTTTCAAAATGACGAGAAAATAGCAAAAATTTACAAAAGAAACTGACAATCTTTGCAAAATTTTCTTTCTGGGGGGGAATAAATTTCAATATAAAGATCGACATACAGACAAACTTGGGGAAGCTGGGAAATTTCCCCAAAAATATGTGGCAATCTAACAAAAAGGCACACAAACTTCTGGGCAAACTGTGAATTTTGGGGCAAAAATGTGCATTCTGGGGGCAAATGTGCAATCTGACAATCTGCGAACTAAAACTTTTTCCCAAACCCGTGCATTCTTTGCAATTTGTTTCAAACTGACAATCCAACGAACTAACACTGTCAAACTGTGGGATTCCGGGCCAAAAATTTGCAATATGACAAACTATCAAAATTCAAACATTCAAACTGGGGCATTCTGTGGGAATTTGTGCAATCTGACAATCTGACGAACAAAAACATTGCAAACTGTGCATTCTCTGCAAAATGTGCAAATTAACAATCTGACGAACTAACACTGGGGCAAAACATTCCTTTTGTTTCAATATGTGCAACGTGTAACCTGCAAACTGTGCATTCTGCGCAAAAATTTTCAAACTGACAATCTGCGAAATTAAACTGTGGGAAACCCGGTTTCTTCTGTGCAAACTGGGCTTCTTTCGCAATATGTGGAATCTGACAACCTTTCGAAGTAAACTGCGCAAACTGGCAAAATTTTGTCAATTGAGCAAACTGACAATCTAAAAAAAACTAAACGTGCAAACTGTGCATTTCTGTGCATTTTGTTCAAACTTACAATCTTAACAACTTAAGGTGCAAACAAAAATTTTTGCAATATTTCATCCCAAAAAACTGACAAACTGTCGAACTGTTCAAACTGAACCTTTTTGGCCCCTAAAGTGCAACATGACCAAACTAACTACTGACAAACTCTGCAATCTTTCGCACTATGTCCAATAGGAAAAAAAAAACAAACTCTCAAAATTTGTAAATTTGTGCATTCTGTGCAAAATTTGTACTCTGAATTTATAACAAAATAAACACAAAAGGGAATTGAAAACTAAAATGCTGCAATATGTACCTGAGGGAAAAATACAATTTAAAAAATGAAAATGTCCCCAAATGTGAAATTAAAAAAAATTTAACCCAAAAAAAACTGACAAATTTTTAAAAGACCCAAAACTGACCCCCCCTTACAAAATGCAAAATTGGGCAATCTGACATTCTTTTCAATATCCAAACTGACGAAAACTTTTCAAAATTGGGGTAAAAAAGAAACTGTTTAAAATTTAAAAAATGACAATATGAAAATGAATTAAAAAAAAAACGCAAAATGGGGCAAAAATTTTTTGACAAAATACAATATTACAAAAATCAAACGGGGGAAAACTAGCCAAATTTCAAAGAAACTTTAAAAATGAAAAACTAAAAAATATAAAAGGGCTAAAAAAAGCAAACCCACAAAAAGTTATTATCAAAAATGACTTTTCACAATATCAAAAAGACGGGAAAAAATAAACCCAATTTTTACAAAATTTAAACTGACAATTTTACATACAAACCTTTACCCAAACATTGCAAACTTTGCTTTCTGGGGTAATATTTGCAATAAAACCCATCCCGACATACAGGGCAAAATGTGTAAGGGGTGTGGAAATTTTTACAATATTTGCAATCAAAATCAGACAAAACTAACTATCTGAGAAAACTGTGGGTTCTGTTTCAAACTGTGCATTTTGCGTAATATTTTTCAATTGGAAAAATCTGACGGAAATCAAACTTTTTTCCCAAATGTGCATTTTTTTGCAATAAAGTGCAATCTGACATTCTGACGAAGTAAAAATGCGCAAACTGCGCCAAATTTTGTGAAAA
>JAMZAV010006222.1:0-37949 GCA_024449915.1 Sweltsa coloradensis
TTTTTACGCGGAAACTCAACTTAGTTAGCATTGGTCCACCTCGGCTTCACGAACCAACACAAGTTTCAGCAAACACCAGGATTGCTTTACCACCATCTAGTAGTGTGGTGAAGTGTGGCAACATTGTGCCCAAGAGAGCAGTTTACAAAATATGTTTTTTTGACAAATTCTCGATTTCATAGTCACGTATTGCTTGGCATATAATTAAAATAACGTTGCTCGTTGTTCAAGTTTTGAAGATCAGTTTTAAAAAAAAAAGGAAAAGGAAAATATACGATGTTGTTTGTGGCTATGTTTAGTTCATTGCCTTAAAAAGTACAATTTGAAAATTAACGTCGCTTTAAGGATCGAATACCCCAACATGATCCTGTAAACTTAGACTTCAAAATATACTTTGTAAAACATAATTTAATAATAAGTTACGAAGTATGCAAGGTAATGTTTGTTAATAAATAAAAATAAAATATAAGTGTGGTTCCACTTAAGACAACTTTATTTGTGCCTTAACATGAATCTAGTATTCTTCAAATAATAAATAAAAACATTTGATGATAAATAAAACAGATACAAATTGAGATAGAAACATTAACAGGAAACAATAGACAAAATTCTAGAATGTCCTACACTATCACGCAAGCTCATTACAAAAGATATAATGTAATTATATTTTTTGGTTATGGCTTAACCATAGTAGGAGCCAAAGGTCCCGCTTTGGCTGCGGCGTGGGCCTTAAGGTGAGCGGCCTTAGCGGCGGCGACCTCGTATGTGTCACCTCCGGGGAGGGGGCGCCGGCGGCGATGGCAACGGGGTCGACAAGACGAGCCTCAAGCCGTAGTGGCCAACGTGAGAGTATCCGTGGGCGATGGGGCAGCGTGGGCGTATCCGTGAGCGTATCCATGACGACCGGCGCAGCGTGAACGTATCCGTGGGCAACGGGAGCTCCGTGGAGGCGACCCCGGGCAAGAGCGGGGGGCCTTGAAATGCGCGGCCTTGGCGACGGCGACCTCGTGGGTATCATTTCATTTCATTTCATTCTTTATCACAGATTCTTACATAGTAAAAATATACCCTCCCCTGAGAGAGGGGGAAAGTGAATAACTAGCATAGTCATTAGAATTAGAATATAAATAGTAATACAATAAAATTTAAGAAACAATTAAAAAGAATAGATAAGATAAACATACATACGTTATGTGATGGACAAGAAGGAAGATGGGACACAAAATGTTTAGTTAAGTTCAATTTTTGCAAAAAGGGAATTCCTCTAAAGAATAAAAAGGGTTATGAATGAAAAAAGATTTAATTTTAATTCTAAATGATGTTGGAGTATCGTTTTTGATGGATTGTGGAAATTTATTGTAAATTTTACTACAGAGGTAGCTTGGACTGTTTTAAATAGTGAATGGTTGAAAGTAGGAATGAATATGTTAGAGTTAGAAACGCTTTTTAAATGAGAGTGGTTTTATTCCCTTTGTTAAAAAACAGTTTCAGGATGAGAGTGTGCAAATGTGGAAGCTGACAAAATTAATTCGGATGTAAGAGTCAATATATGAAAGATTAGTGGAAATGTGTCTTACATGAATGTCGCCTTGATATACCGGCGATTATTCTCACCGCCCCTTTTTTGTATTATGAATATTCGTTTAGCATGACTTAGATCCCCCAAAATAGAATTTGCATATGAGATAATGACTGAATGTATGAATGATATCCATGATAACGTAGAAGGGCTCACAAGAAGTTTTTAGCCTTCGAAGCATGAAACAACCACTTAGCAACCGGTCCCAAATGTCTGGATATGGGGAAGCCAGTCAAGGGACTCACTCACAGTAAGCCCTAGAATTTTTGCAGTAGGTTGCCTTGCTATACTCTTACCATCCAGACGAATAAGGGGCTTAAGGGGTATTGCGATGCATTAGTATGAAAATTTAAGAAAATTGTTTTTAATCGTTTGGATAGCCAGTCTACTAGACTTACGTATGATGATATTTGTGATACTTGAGAATTTGCACTGATGTTAGAAACATTGAATTTACATTATGGGGGCTATGAGGAGGGAGTTTGATGTCATCAGCATATAAGGTGAGGAAAGATTTTACAATGTCCTGGAAATTTTCCATATTAAGAAGTTTGGGAAGACTGTTAATATATATTATAAAAAATAGAGGGCCAAGCGTAGACCCTTGGGGACACCACTAGCTATTGGGAGTGGGTCAGATATTGAAGGAATGTGTGATTTCGAGGGACATTATTTTCCACCGTTTGTTTGCGGTTAGTGAGAAATGACGTTATCCAGCTGTGTGCAAGGCCGATAATGCCTAAGAATGTAGTGTTTTGAGGAGAATTCCATGATCGATTGTATCAAAAGCTTTGCTCATATCAAAAAAGAGCCCAATGGCTTGATCTCCTCTGTCTAAAGCAGAGTAAAGTGATGAGAGATATGAAAAAATAGCTGTCGTCGTAGATTTCCCAGAACGGAAGCCATGCTGACTGCCCATCTAGAATGTGATATTTAGTGAGATAGGAGGTAAGTCGATTGTACATTACGAGTTCAAAAATCTTTGAAAACGATGAGAGTAACGAGATTGGGCGATAGTTATCTAAAATATCCTTCTTTCCTTTTTGTGTATAGGGGACGATTGTTGATTGCTTCAAAATGTGGGGAAAGTGCCAGTTTCGAACGACATGTTTTATAATGTTGGATAGAGGCAAAGCAATGAGTTTAATTGATTTCACTAGGATGGCACTAGGTATGCCATCATGTCCGCACGAGAAACTTAGGAGCTACTTTCTTCATTAGTTTGCAAATTTCTGTAGGATTTGTTGGATATAAAAAGAATGATTTGATTGGCCCTCAATATATCAGACACAATAGGATTTTTTTAAAAAGGTATAGCACTAATTTCTTTAAAAAACACGTTGAATCTATTAGCAACCTCAAAAGATTATCGTTTCCTTTTCCCATCAACCCGCAATTGCCATGTTTATAGGTGAAGTAGATGATGATGTCTCTGATCTGATAATGTTCCAGGATGCCCTAGATTTATTTGTGGAAGATAAAATAATGCTATCGTTAAATTTTCTTTGGCTATTTTAATTTTTCTAGAGTGAAGATTTTAAACGATTGTATTGCCTTTATGAATAAGGTCAAGTGGTTTTCTCTTACATAGTGCATGTAGGTTCCTGAGGTCGGCAGATGCTGAGCGAATCTCAGTTGTAATCCATTTCTTTGATTTAACTGGTTTAATAGTATTACATCTGTTAACGGGAAAGGCTTTGTTAAGAGATACACATATTGTGAATGGAATGCATCAAAACACTCATTGACAGTATATATTTTTTTGAGCAGCAACCCAAGCTCATCTTGAGGAGTTCAAGGAATTTTAAAGTATTTCTTTCCCATTAAATTTTCGTTTTAGAGTCCAGCTTGGACCACTCCAGTTTATTGAAGATTCGAATTTAAGGAAGAGTGCAAAATGGTCCTGATAAACCGAGTCTACTAGTAAAGTTTCCCCTTGAAGTGTCCTAAATTGAACGTGGTGAATATATTGTCTATAAGAGTAGAGGTGGTAGAGGTTGTACGTGTTTGGAGTGAATACTGACGCTATTAGACCAAAGGAGTTTAGAATTCTTGGTAAAGACAGTATTATTTGATGGTTTAAGAAGATCAATATTGAAGTCACCGCAGACCACTAACTCTGCATTTGGATGAAGTTTGGTAACTCCGGTAAGAGTTGCTTCTAGATTGTCAATAAAATTGTGAGATGCTAGTAGGGGGTTTGGTCTAAAAACTGAGAGGATAAATCACTTCTATATTAACTCCTCTCCACAGATTCCAGTACACTCAAACACTTTTTCAATGCAATTATCATGAATGCCTGGAATAAGGATAGTATGAAGCCATGATTTTGCAATATTGCAACCCCGCCAAATGGAGAGGTTCTACAGTAATGCTGGAAGTACAGTACTGGGGAATTGAAAGTTTATGGCTTCCGAGGCAGACAACCAGTGTTCCGAAATACAGAATATGTCTGGCGACTGAATATCAAGGAACACTTCTACTTCATCAACTTTATTTTTATAGATCGAATGTTAAGGGACATTATGCTAGGGAGTGCCTTTTGTGATGATCCCATGCTGAGTATTGATTAGGTCAGTTTTTGTTAGATCATCTTTGTTGAATTTAGGAAATTTTGAGATAGATGTGTTGGTCTACGGAGGGGGTTATGGTGGTCTTGAGACCCTTTTGATTAATTGAAAATTTGAGGAAGGTATGATTTTATTTTTTGTTTTAGATAAACGGACGGAATGGTTTTTACGTTTGGGGCATTATCTTTTTGTTTTACGGGAAGTCAAAATAGGAGTAATTTGTTGTTTTGGATCTGCCTGAGGGGTTGTCTACATCCGGCTGGGCTGATGTGTTTGGGCCAGTCTTCAGGCTGAACTGCATTTTCGGGTAGATATCTAGGCTGGGAGGGCTGGTCTAAACCAGCAGCAGGGTCCTTGGCAACCAGGGGCCTGATGTCTAACTGAAGCATCTTTTTAAGTGGGATGGAAGCTTTAAGACAGATGATTCTGATACCTGGTCCATTCTTGATTTTTGTAGCCCAGGTGTCATAGCAAATAGGACTGGATCAACTGGAGACGTTGTGCCTGCAGCGTTAGGATTGGCTGTGCACATGATGGTAGCACATTTGGGATTGGATAGAAACGATGTTGCGATAGGCCAGGTGGGCGACTCTTCTAGGGTTACAGAAAGGTTCTTGGTAGCCTCAGGATTACCGGAGAGATTGGGGCTTTGCAGGTGGATCGTGAGTAGCATCGTTGATGGCAATTTTTCAGTGGTTTATTTTTTTGGTGCTGGGTTTGCGGGTGGAAGGGGCCGCCATGTAACTGTGGTGCAAAATTTTCCCCAATCATGTTGTGGATTTTGAGACTGCCTGAGGTTGTTAGGTTGTAATCCGTCAATGGAGATGTCGGCCCTCAGTTAACCACATGGCTGATTGGACGTATACTGCTCCAAGTTCTCGGCATGCCCATTTGATAGCCTCGTTGGCGTTGTCAATAATTTGATTTTTTATATCGCTTCTATAGAATAAGCTAATGTATACGATAATTGCGTTTGGGAAACGATTTTTGCTTTTTGTATGTATTAAATGGTACAAAACCCGGGTCCAATTTCTGTTGGTCTCCATCTTATGAAGCAAATTCATACCACAGTGAAGAATCACTGTCGCAACTTTTGGGTCGGGGACAAAAGGTTTGTAGATGGACTTATGAAGTTGGGGAAGTTGAACACCTGCATGAATTTCTTGTGTGTAGTGTCTATTGGGTTTTGGCTTGAGGAATTTGCAACCAGCAAACATGGAATCACTTATCCTATGTTATTGGACTTCTTTAATGAGTTGATGAATGTTGGCTTGGACTCATTTGGCCTAAGCACTTTCTGCTTGAAAAGTGGTTTTTAAAATAAGGATGGGTATCGATGTGTTTTTGGGATTTGTGGGAATTTTCCAAAAGGGGTTGAATGGGTGGTCTAGGGTTTGGAGTTCCTCAAAAGTCATGTCAGGCACCATGGTTGGTTTTATGGCCTTGTGATGTTGGCATGATTGTTGTTAATGGGAGAGTCATTTGGCTGGGAGACTTCTTCCAGGTCAGTCTTGGCACCTGGATATGGCCTGGAGACTGGTGTAGGATCATCTTGGATATGTTCTATTGCTGGAGATGACTCGTATTGTGTAAGCTCCGCCCCTGGAATGGACCTCTTCTTGGACAGGAGTGGTCACTGGGGGCATAGACCGCGTTGGAGATGTAACAAAGGCCACTGGCGGGGGGGGGCCAAATAAGGTTTCCAACTCTATGATTATAGGGGTTTGTGTGCTGCTTCGTGGCATACTCAATAGGCCTGGAGGTGACTGCCTTTAATTTTACTGGTGTGGGCCCTAGTGATACCCTCAGTGTTAGTGCCCAGGCTGGCCTCTGAAACGGAGATATTGGAACACTGTTCGGGAAAGGCTGACCTGGCCGTAGTTTGTGGTGCCGCTGACATGGTATGTGGGTTACTGGTAGAAATGGCGTCCCGCATTCGATGATACATGAGGTCTTGAATTACTGTGACGTCAGGCGTTGGTACAGGGATTTCAAGAGATTGCATACGGTATATCTAGGATTTGGGTTGGGGGGTGTTTCTTGAAGATGTTTTCAATCATTTTTTTGACTAATGGCCAGTACATTCGATCAGGCCACAGCCTATCCGTGGCTGGCTATAGTCGGAAAAATGTGATAAAAGTTGCAAAACGCTCGCAATTTCCGTAGTGCATTCTGTAGGTCATGCACCCTGTGGTTTGTGGTGAGATTTACTTTCGTTATCATGTAGAATAACCCCGTCTCCCTTTTGAGTGAAGAGTTGCCCCCCTCACCAACCCTTTTATGCTGGTTTTTCGAGTTCCTCGACTTGGCCGGGAAACTAGCTTTGATGCTTGCCGCAATCCCCCCGTGCATACTTAGATCCGCCGCCACACAGTGGGCAAGAGGGATGGATTTGGGGGTTCGGAAAATGCTACCCTCCATTTCCACTACCGTAGGCCTGCGGCAGGGGGTAGTGCTTTTTGTGGCTGTTGGGAGAATGCGGTACATGAGTCGGGCCTATGGCAATAATAGTGGGTGATTCAGGGTTCAAGTTGTTGTTGCTGTAGTTGGGGGTGGAGCTGCTGGGAATTGGGGGGACTAGGCTCTGGTCGCCAGCTCAAGGTTGAGCAGATTTCAGAGACCATATTGTAAAGCGACTTGTTGCCTTGCTTTTCTGGGGTGTAGGCCACCCTTCGATAGTTGACTAGGGAGAAGCCAGGAGTTCGTCTCGACATAGACCCGCTTGCAAGGTGTTACAGCATCTTCTTACTCCTTGTTGAATTGCACCCCTATGTCGTCACACGCAATGTCAGTACGGAATACAATGGATGTATAGACGACAGTAGCTTGGGGGAATTTTTTTTGCAAGATCTTAATGAGATCGTAAATGTCATTATAGAATTGCGCGGCATCTTTTCGCATGATGGTGTTAGTTTTCCCCAAAGTAGAATGATCGTGGCAGCACTCGGGTCTTCTGGTCGGGATTCAAGCTGGGTTCTTAGTTGATAGGGTTGGATTTTCCCGGGTTTTGGTTTCGTATTGGCAGACTTCATTAGGTTTAGGTCTCATGAGGGCTGCAACCTAAAAAACATGGAGTCACTGATGACGATGCACTTAGTAGGGGTGGGGACAGCAATGTTCGTATTACTATTATTATGATTTGTACATCTGTTCTTGTTATTGACTGCTGAGTCGCATGGGCTAGGCCTGGGGCCCGTTGCCTACTGGCCTTGTGTTGATGGTTGGCCTGTTATTGTTGGAGGCAGTAGGCCTAGACATGTTCTTGTATTTGACTGTGGTCCAGTCAGATGGGCTAAGCCTAGGCCAGTTGTCTGCTGGGCCCTGGTGTGGATGATTGGCCTGTTATTATTATTGGAGCAGTAGGCCTAGACATGTTCTTGTATTTGACCGTGGACCTGTCAGATGGGCTAGGCCTAGGCCAGTTGCCTGTAGGGCCCTGTGTTGTTGGTTGGCCTGTAGTTATTGTTGTTGGAGCAGTAGGCCTGGGAAAATCATGGTTGAGGTTTGAAGGTATTGGGCCATTGTCACGATCGGCATCGATAACAGTTTTTTGATAGATGTGCTGGGGCTAGCCCTAATTGAGGCTGCTGGCTAATGAATTGGTGCTGGTGCTGACGGTGGTGTTCAGGCTCTATATGGGGGCCTGGGCCCAAGTACTCACCTGTAGTCCTAGGTGCAGTTTGGCTTAGGCCTAGGGGCAGGCCTACACTGATCCTGGCTAATTGCTGATTTGTTTGGTCCAGCAGTGTCTTGAGGTGGCAAATCTGTTCCCTATCTCGTTCCACATCACAAAGTAGTATTTCTACGATCTTCCTGTTCGTCTCACAATCCGTACACATGATTGTGTTTTAAGGCTGTAGTCTTGAACGTGATTGTGTGATGCAGGCGTAGAACCAACACGTGGTGCGTGCGAGGTCCCTTGTTCCGAAGAACGGTTCAAGCTGGCAAGGCAGATGGCACGAATTTAAAGTCCACTTCCCTAGCAACCTAGTATTCTGCACCACATTTCAGATAATTAAATAGTATTTGTTACAAGATATACATAAATTTACACTTAAAATGACCGCACTAATATGTAGAATAGTCTACAAATAAAATGGGCACTGATTCGCTAAGAAAAACACTTCAAAACTTTATAAATACATCAGCGATTTTGTAAACCGAACTGATGTTTATAAACTCCCCGACGGGGAGGGGGGCTCCGGCGGCGACAGCTGCGGGGTCCACAATACGAACCTCGGAGCCGTAGTGACCGACGTGGGCGAACCCGTGGGTGACGGGGGCAACGTGGGCGTATCCGTGAGAGACGGGGGCGGAGTATGCGTGAGTGTATCCGTGACCAAGGGATGACGTGTGAAGACGCTCATTGGCTACAGCGTGGGCCTTGAAGTGGGCGGCCTTAGCGACGGCTACCTCGTGCGTGTCTCCTACAGGGAGGGGGGCCCCGGCCGATACAGCTACGGGGTCCACAAGACGAGCCCCAGCGCCGTAGTACCCTCCATGGTTGTGGCTAGCGGCTGGGTGGTGGCTCTGGTAGGCGTAGCTGGTGGCGCCGTGGCCCGCGTAGCCGGCAGAGGCGGCGGCCACCAAGCAGCACACGAAGACAATCTGGAACAACGAGACAGGTGTAAGATAACGGGACATAAGCGTCCAAGGGAGTATTACACAGTGAAGCGTTAAAACCAACGTAACGTGTAAGAGTATTTCAAGATTTGGTTAGTCGGGAAACACTCCCTTAGGTGTAATTGTTATTATTTATTACAATTAAATAATAAAAAAAAACATTCAGATGTATAATGCAACTACAATTCAGAGCTTAAAATGTACCTGTCCTGATGGTCTAGTGGTTAAGACGCCTGCCTGGAATGCGCGAGATCCGTGGTTCGATTCCCGGTTGGGACGTACATTTTTTTTAGAGTTGTTCAACAATGCATTCTTATCATTATGCATAATTAAAAATTACTTTTGTATGTATATTCTTAAAATGGTCTAGAAGATAATAAAAGTAGTAACATTTTCTAAAAAAAATTAATGTACACTTACCACACACTGCATTGTTGCTTGTTAGTTATGTTTCTTCGACTCAACACAAGAGACAACTGTGCCTCTACGTTGGCCAAACTGAACTTATATACCTTAATTTAACCGTCCAAGTGTGAGTAGCATCATAGGACCTACAGGTTCGGGACATTGCAATAACAAATAACGATGTGATGTGCAAGATCCTTTCTATGAAAAATTATGCCGCGGAATGCAGAGTATATAGAATGTATTTGGTTAAGAACTGATTATGCTAAACTTTTAACGGAAATGTGTGAAATATTAATCGACGTTGGAGAATTGCCTAATTTAGAGCAAAGAGTTATGTATTTACTATTGAAAATATTGAAATGCTGATGCAGTTGTGTTTGATACATGTAAATTAAACTTTCCATGTAATAAAGACTTGCCGAAGTCCAACGATTATAGTCAACTTCTGAAGTTGCAATCGTTCACCGTAACAATTAGGGTTTTACAATTGGAAAATAACCGCACTGATCACAACCTCCTACCCATCTATATGTTTTCCTTTATTCGTGAGAGTATATAATATTTAGTATTTGATAGAATTATTAAAAGGTTTCTTTTATATTGTCATTGTAAAGATTGTTTTGTTTTAAATTTGTCATTGAGAAAATGCCCAGGGCACTTGCATGCCCTTTGTCAGAATTTCACTAGGTTTTTTCGAGTGAGTGTAGTGGTGAAGGGGATGGTCAAGAGATGACTTAAGCAAGTGTGTTCACCAAAAACTAAAATACAAAATATGCATTAAATAGTAGTTATAGAGTATGATCATTAATCACAGTCATTTGAAAAGATCAAAATGTATTTTTTGGATTTTTGGTTGATGCTCTTTTCCGCTATTTCTACTTTTCTGAACGATTTTTGGTGTTAAGTTTTGCCAAAAGTATAACATTTGGATGGCTAATATTTTTATTGTAGCTTACGCTCATCTTAGACTACAAAATGAGGTATTTTGAAATGTATAGCTTTCGTATCTTAAGATTTTCCCTTTTTTTCTTTTGACGATACAAATACCACAAAAGAAACGAAAAATGTAAAGCACTGTAAAATGTAAGATATTGAAGATACACATTTCAAAACACTTCATTCTTAAGTCAAAGATAAGTGAAAACTACAATAAAAATATCCGCCATCCAATGAGTATACTTTTTGCAAAACTTAGCACCAAAAATCGCTGAAAAAAGTAGCAATAGCGGGATAATACATCAACCCAAAAAATGAAAGATTTTTTTTTTCAAAAGACTGTGATTAATGATCTACTCCATAACTACTGTTTTATGCATTATTTGGATTTTGGTTTTTGGTGAACACACAGCCTTAAAAACTTTCCACTTGCATCCGCAGGCTGACGAATACCCTTGGTAAAACTTTCAGTTAGGATTGCTGGCGGAGGGTGTCGAACCTTTGACCTCCAGAATCTAAGTATTGCGCAAATATCTATAAACAGATAAAAAAAACGCATACAAAAAAATGAGTGAATTGATTAAAATATCTATAAACAGATAAAAAAAACGCATACAAAAACGTGTTGAAAGTCAGCCAAGCAAAAACGCATTCAAGAGCTTTGAGACCTAGAAAAAGGGCCAATCTTATGTTACATTATTCATTTGAGCAAATATACACACAATCATACATAAACTTGCACAATTGCAACCGCCATAAAAGTATGCATTACACTTGATCAATAATACTAGGAAAACGCTTAAGTCCCGCCGCGTTGATGGATGAGCGTAATTTTTTTTAAACGAAAAAAGCGTAAAATTGCGATTTTTTAATAGATAATTTTTCGATTACGCTCAAATTTCACACGAATATATTAATTCATAAAATTAAAGTTCTGTGAAAAAATCATTACAATCGGATAAAGCATGTAGGTTTTATTCGTCGAAGATTTTTATTTAAAATCCAAAAAAATCGTAAAATTGCGATTTTCATGAGAAATAATTTTTCGATCAATTTTTCCCTCCGTGCAGTTCTTCGTTCAGAGATTTCATAGACCTCCATAAAATTTCATCGCAATTGGAGTATTGGTTTAGCCGGAATCGTGTTCACAGACACACAAAAATACAAAAAAAAGAAAAAAAAACATTTTGGATTTTTTTCTCCAGTGTAGTGAAATGGAATCTTCGCTTCGCTCGCTCCGCTCATCCAAATAGATTATAATATACTAGGAAAACGCTTAAGTCCCGCCGCGTTGTTGGATGAGCGTAATTGGTGCATTGAGTTGTTAAGTGTTATGCGGATTTTCTGTTGTACTGTGAAAAAATCATAACTTAGTTGATTTTTTTAAAAATTAATTTAAATTAAATAAAAAATAAACTTTAATTTTAATTTTTTTTAATTATTCGTAATTTAAAAAAAGAAAAAAAAATCGAAAAATTTCGATTTTCATAACAAATAATTTTTTGATTGCGCTCAGATTTCTCACGAATATATAAATTATTCATGAAATTAAGGTTCTGTGAAAAAATCATTACGATCGGATAAAGCATGTAGGTGCTATAAGCCAAAGAAATTTGAAAATCAAAAAAATTCCAAAAATTGCGATTTTTTAAAGAAATTTATCTTTCGATTGCGCTAAAATTTAACACGAACATACCAATTCATAAAATAAAGGTTGTGTGAAAAAATTATTACAATCGGACAAAACATGCAGGTGTTATAAATCGAAGAATTTTGTTAAAAATCGAAAAACAATCGTAAAATTGCGATTTTCATGAGAAATAATTTTTCGATCGATTTTTCCCCCCGTACAGTTCTTCGTTCAGAGATTTCATAGACCTCCATAAATTTCATCGCAATTGGAGTATTGGTTTAGCCGGAATCGTGTTCACAGACACACAAAAATACAAAAAAAAAGAAAGAAAGAAAAAAAAAAAAAAACATTCCGGATTTTTTTCTCCAGTGTAGTGAAATGGAATCTTCGCTTCGCTCGCTACGCTCGCTACGCTCATCCAATCAACCTAAGAAACAGCTCTCTTTATTTTCAATATAAAACGCATTTTACCTCTTAAACACATGTAATAAAGAAGTATGTTTTTTGATTTCTTGGGAAATTTGACACATTCCATCTAGCAAAAATTAGAACACGAAATCTTCTGATCTGTAATCAGACGCCATATCTGTTGCGCCACAGAACTTAATAATAATAATATGTTTCAGACTGGCCCCAGTCCTCATAGTGACAGAAACAAAGTGTGTTCTAGAATCCAGGGAGAGAGAGAGATTGATTGATTGATTGATTCAGGTTTTTATTTCAAGGCGGGATTAAGGCTAGCATTACCTTATCTTCCATCCAACCTTTAAGGAGTTAGATATTATACATAATTAGAACATATAGTAATTAGCCTGATAAAAATTACAGATAATTAATTAAAATCTTAAACATTTAAAATTAAGAGAGAGAGAGAGAGAGAGAGAGAGAGAGAGAGAGAGAGAGAGAGAGGAGAGAGAGAGAGAGAGAGAATGATTTTTATACCTTTCAGTGCCATTATAAAGAACTTTAATAGTTCCATATTTGTCTGATAATGCAAGTTAAGTTTTCGTTTTAAAGCTCCAAAATGATTTATAATTATTAGTGTAACAATCAAATTTTTTGATACGATCATCTGATTTTCAGTGAGTAACATACCATGGTAATATATGTCAGAGTCATTAGATATGGTCAGAGTAATATGTTTTTCATGACTCATGACGTCTAGAAGTGTGGATTTGTAGTTTAGTCAGTATAGAGTCACTAGGTTATTTTTGTGGAGGGGGGTGGGGGTCGGGGGGCGTGCGAACTCCAATCGCAATCCACGCCTCTCAATCATTTCCTCGATTTTGTTTTCTCAATTAACAACGTCCTTTTAAAGGCACAGATTTTCACCAAATGACCTCGTAGGAGAATTTTTTAGATTAAGAAGAGGATTTTAGTAGATACAAAATTGGTTTTTGTGATGCTTTAAAACGCACAGATTGACCTTCAAGGGGAAAAATCCGCCAGGCAAGAGCCACGGAGCTCCAATTAGCCTTAAGTACATGTATGAATTAAAACCCTACCTTTATGACTGGATACAACAAGCATTAAAAATCTCAATCACGAATTTTTTGATTTGCTACTGCTGGATGTTTAGTAATGCTTTAACCACTGTTTCTTGTTATCATCAACATCATTGTTATCATTATGACGTAACGCCTTGCAACAAGTAGTTATATCTTATGTGCTGCTTGGCTGCCTAAGATGATGTAGTTAATAACCACATAAAGGAAGATCAACAGCTGTGAAATGAGCATGTTCATAATCCTATTAAAACAAATACACAAGTGTTATTATACGCTATTTACAAATTATTGTATCCTAAGTGATCAAAATTATTTCGGATAGTTGATTTAAAGATAGGTTGACGGTATAAGGCCTAACACATGATGCAGTCTGATGATTCACCATATGACGTCATAGCACACAAAGTGAGAGCGGATTGAGGAGCCCTCCTCCCTTCCCCCCACCCAACCCCCGCCCCACAAGGATATACAAATATTTAAAGAACTGAAGAAGAATGTTTTACATCTTTGTTTCGTCACTTCTAAGAAAACATTCGGAGTTTTTTGTTGCTCAGTATGCACTTCATGCAACTTTTGTAATGTCTCAAAGATGTTTAAAAGATGATTCTCAATCAAAAGTAGAATCCCACGCTATCATATTGTGGCTAACAGCTAGATGTTCTTTTTGATCATCTGATAACGAAATTAAAAAAAGACAAACTGTTTTCGTTGTATTCTCATCGAAAAGATGAGAGGTTAAAGTAAAGTTTAGTGGCGAGTTACAAATCCATGTTCCACACAGGTTCTACGGGACTCAACGTCGACCATTGAGTCCACCTCTGCTGCCTCACGAACCAACACAGGTAGGTTCCAGCAGGACACCAGGATTGCTTTGCATCCATCTATGGAGTATGGTGGTGAAGTGTGGCCCATTTTGCCCAAGAGAGCATGGTAAACAAAATAGTTTATTAAAATATTCTCGTATTTCTTAGTCAAGCAATGAACGAAACGTAGATGTAACATTGATTAGCGTCGCTGATAGTATAACTAGGAAAACGCTCAAGTCCCGCCGCGTTGATGGATGAGCTTTTTTAAAAGTTTTTAGTTTGCGTGGGATATCTTTAATTTTGCAAGTGCTTTGTTTTGCTGCCCACGCATTGTAGGTGATTGCTGTCAAGTTTCTATTGTTTCTTGTCAATTTGTTATTATTTACCGTTAAAAACTTATATTAAAAGCTTTATTTCTATGAATTCTGGCTTCCTTTGTCAACTTTTTCTTTCAAAAGGTACTTCATCACCGTAACCTTAATGTCCATGTATAATATGAACGTTGAAGCCCCACCCGTTTGGTCAGAATTGGCCCAAAAAGCACGAAAATATCGCACAAAAATAAAAAACTTATATTAAAAGCTTTATTTCTATGAATTCTGGCTAACTTTTTCAACTTTTTCTTTCAAAAGGTACTACATCACCATAACCTTAAAGTCCATGTATAATATGAACGTTGTAGCCCCACCCGTTTGGTCAGAATCGGCCCAAATGTCACGAAAATATCGCACTAAAAATCGAAAAAAATCGTAAAAGTACGATATTCATGAGAAATATTTCTTCGATTGTACCCAAAAACAATACACCTCTAAGTTCAGAGATTTCGAAGGTCCCCTCAAATTTTCATCAAGATCGGATATGCCGTTTGCCTGGTAGAGAGTTAACAAACAGACAGAAAAACAAACAAAAAAAACAAACAAACAAAAAAAAAACACCCGAGCTAAATTTTTTGGGGGGTCAGTGAAATTGAAGTCTTCGCTTCGCTCATCAATAACGTTGCTTGTTGTTCAAGTTGTGAAGATTAGATTTAGAGAAAAGAAAATAGAAAAGATACGAGTGTTGTTTGAGGCATTGTTTTAGTTTATTGCCAAACACGGACAATTTGAAAATAAGGGGCCCGTTAAGTATCGATTAGTCACTTTGACCTAAAAAATTAGGCTTCTAAATATACTTTGGTGGAAAAAATAATTTATTTATACAAGTAATGCAAGGTAATTTTAGTTAAATTAAAATACAAGTAGGCTATGATTCCACTTAAGACAGCTTAATTTGTGCCTAAACATAATGATTGTATTCCTCAGTTCATAAATAAAAACATTTGATTATAAATAAAACAGATGCGAAATTGAGATAAAAACAATAACAATAACAATAAACAATAGACACAAATTTCAGAAATGTCCATGGACTATCAAACATACTCAATTTAAACAGATAATTATAACGTAATTATATTATTTGGTTGTGGTTTAACCATAGTAGTGGCCGAAGTGTCCGCTCTTGACTGCGGCGTGGGCCTTAAGATGGGCGGCCTTAGCGGCGGCGACCTCGTATGTGTCACCTCCGGGGAGGGGGGCGCCGGCAGCGATGGCAACAGGGTCGATCAGACGAGCCTCAGAACCATAGTGTTCTCCGTGGGCGTAGCCGTGGGCGATTGGGGCAGCGTGGGCGTATCCGTGAGCGTATCCATGAGCGACCGGCGCAGCGTGAACGTATCCGTGGGCAACGGGAGCTCCGTGGAGGCGACCCCGGGCAAGAGCGTGGGCCTTGAAATGCTCGGCCTTGGCGATGGCGACCTCGTGGGTATCCCCGACGGGGAGGGGGGCTCCGGCGGCGACAGCTGCGGGGTCCACAATACGAACCTCGGAGCCGTAGTGACCGACGTGGGCGAACCCGTGGGTGACGGGGGCAACGTGGGCGTATCCGTGAGAGACGGGGGCGGAGTATGCGTGAGTGTATCCGTGACCAAGGGATGACGTGTGAAGACGCTCATTGGCTACAGCGTGGGCCTTGAAGTGGGCGGCCTTAGCGACGGCTACCTCGTGCGTGTCTCCTACAGGGAGGGGGGCCCCGGCCGCTACAGCTACGGGGTCCACAAGACGAGCCCCAGCGCCGTAGTACCCTCCATGGTTGTGGCTAGCGGCTGGGTGGTGGCTCTGGTAGGCGTAGCTGGTGGCGCCGTGGCCCGCGTAGCCGGCAGAGGCGGCGGCCACCAAGCAGCACACGAAGACAATCTGGAACAACGAGACAGGTGTAAGCAATTTTTAGTTCTCTCCTTCAATACTACTTATTATTTAATGGAGATATGAGTTCCATCCAATGGAGTAAAACAGTTAAGCGTTTAACACTATACGCGTTTAAAGTGAAATCCAGGGGCAGCACTGTCGGTGGGCGTAACGTGCATCATGGCCGGCCGGAGTAGCATTAGGAGTAGTCCTTCCCTAAGCAGCAGTGTATAAACTGACGATTTGAATGCTAAATAATCAATCGTTGGTGAATGTTGTGATATGTAATTAGGATGTAAATTAATGTTGTGACATTAGTTAGCCTGTTGTGATGTTCAAAGTCATCCTGCAACTCATTGAAATATATTTATTTCCTTTTCCGAAGAGTCAATTTAGGCCTACTTTTCCCGATCGGTCCCGATTTGATTTCCTACAATACCAGATAGTTCCGGGCCATGTGTGACAAAATTATAGGAAATTATTTTACTTGCATCCGTGTAATTTCTAATAGACTAGACCTACAGCCATTTCGTTAACCCATTTATTCGGAAAAAGCTGTTTCCCGTAACCTAACGTACGTCGTTGGTGGTGCTAAACTCGGAAACTCGCAGCTAGGGCCTAGGCCCTCCTACGGAACGCCTAGATCTGTCTGAGAAACAATTTCGTGCTCGAAGATGTTATCAGAATCTTTTCTCCATGGGCGTAATATTATTGGTATTGACCAGCGTTAGTTTATATTAAATAAGTTGCCGAGCAGGCTCGAAAATAATTGGATGAGCGTAGCGAGCGTAGCGAGCGAAGCGAAGATTCCATTTCACTAAACTGGAAAAAAAAATCCGGAATGTTTTTTTTTTTCTTTCTTTCTTTCTTTTTGTATTTTTGTGTGTCTGTTAACACGATTCCGGCTAAACCGACTACTCCGACTGTGATGAAATTTTATGGAGGCCTTCGAAATCTCTGAACTTAGAACTGCCACGTTTTTGAGCGCAATCGGGAAATTTTTTCTCATAAAAAACGCAATTTTACGTTTTTTTTGGATTTTTAAACATTTCTTCGACTTATTACTCCTACATGCTTTATCCGATTGTAATGATTTTTTCACAGAACCTTTATTTTATGTGAAAATATTCGTGTGAAATTTGAGCGGAATAGAAAAATTATTTCTCATGAAAATCGTTTTTTTTTTCCTTTTTATAAACAATTCTTTGACTTAAAACACCAACATGCTTTATCCTATTGTAATGATTTTTTCACAGAACCTTAATTTTATGAATTCATATATACTTGTGTAAAATTTGAGCGCAATCGAATAACTATTTCTTATGAAAATTTCATTTTTACGATTTTTTTTCTTTTTTAAAAATTACGATTAATTAAAAAAATAAAGTTTTTTTTTATTTAATTTAATTTATTTAAAAAAAATCTTCGACTAATTAATGATTTTTTCACAGAACAACAGTAAAAATCCGCGTAACACATGGCAACTTAGTGCACCAATTACGCTCATCCAACAACGCGGCGGGACTTAAGCGTTTTCCTAGTATCAAACAAATGATTGTTGTGGTGTGTGTACACACGCCCACTTATAGGCCTAAATGAACGACCTTTATGACTGTAGGCCCAGAAATGAACGAACTCACGACAAGCTGATGCTCTATCATCACGTGTTTTTAGCACTAGGAAAACGCTTAAGTCCCGCCGCGTTGTTGGATGAGCGTAATTGGTGCATTGAGCTGCCATGTGTTATGCGGATTTTCTGTTGTTCTGTGAAAAAATCATTACTAAGTTGAAATTTTTTTTAAATTAAATTAAATTAAATGAAAAATTAACTAAATTTTTTTTTTTTTTAATTAATTGTAATTTAAAAAAAGGAAAAAATCGTAATATTGAAATTTTCATAAGAAATAATTATTCGATTGCGCACAAATTTTACACAAATATATGAATTTATAAAATTAAGGTTCTGTGAAAAAATTATTACAATAGGATAAAGCATGTAGGTGTTATAAGTCAAAGAATTGTTTTAAAAAAGAAAAAAAATGTAAAATTTCGATTTTCATGAGAAATAGTTTTTTGATTGCGCTCAATTTTCACACGAATACCTAAATTCATGAAATTAAGGTTCTGTCAAAAAATCATTAAAATCGGACAAAGCATGTAGGTGTTATAAGCTGAAGAAATTTTTTAAAAATCGAAAAAAATCGTAAAATTGCGATTTTCATGAGAAATAATTTTTCGATTGCGCTCAAAAACGTGGCAGTTCTTCGTTCAGAGATTTCGAAGGCCTCCATAAAATTTCATCGCAATTGGAGTATCGGTTTAGCCGGAATCGTGTTAACAGACACACAAAAATACAGATAAAAAAAAAGAAAAAAAAAAAAAAACATTCCGGATTTTTTTCTCCAGTGTAGTGAAATGGAATCTTCGCTTCGCTCGCTACGCTCGCTACGCTCATCCAAATATTACCATTTTATTTCATTCACAGATAGTTCAAATATAATCTTATACTATTTAAACGTCCCCTACAATATTTTTTCCCTCGATTAAGGTCCAGAGTTTCAATGTCTAGTTAAAATTTATCTGCCAGTTAGTCCTCTCAGTAAATATTTACAAGGCTTCTGATTGGTGGTTGCCATAGTGAAAACAAGTTATGTGTCAGTTAAATTTACTTGCCACTTTAACTGGACATTGAAATACCGGGCCTAAACCGACTAAAACATCCTACCTTACTCCGGGTTACTTCAAATGTTATCGTCTCCGAAGTTCAACTTTCACGCTTATTTTCATTAACATTTTCCTATCTAGAATGTATACGACGTGGCTACAGATATTCCACTAGACTTACAAACTCAATTTTATAAATTGGTGGTGTAGTTTTGTCTTTATTGAGTGTTTATTTCAGTCGTGATCCATTGCAAGTGCCATAGGAAAACATACTTATAAGCGGCCATATCTCAACTTAATGCTACTCCGGCGGGTTCGCGCTTCGCTCACCAGATGTCAGCCACTTTGCTTTTAAATCCGAATACGAAACATAATCTTTTTAAAAAGTATGTATAGAAACGTCTAAAAGTAGTTATGAAATACATTTTTTATTTTATGTGTGTTTTAACTTACTATGATACTTATATTTCTGCATAGACTGAAGCAATCAGTGGCGTGGCGAACTACTAAGAGTGATCGGTGCCTCCAATATTTTAACTATACCCACCCCCTACTTTCGTGGGCAACAAGGGGGTCTGGGGGCGTGCCCCTAGTTTAGCCCCGCAGGGAGTTTTTTCAATTTTGATGATCCTAGAATGGATTTGGTGCGTTTTAGCAGCAATTAATATGATTTTAGAGATGTTGATAGCCTCACTTTTATGTATAATGAAATTTTAATGAAATGGCTGAATTTTTTTTCTGTTGAACTCGAATAAAACCAACGGTTTATCATTCTTTTTAGTCTTCCACAGTTTAGCCCCGCAGGGAATATTTCAATTTTGGTCATCCTAGAATGGATTTGGTGCGTTTTACCAGCAATTAATATGATATAGGCTATAGCCTATTTTTATGTAATTAAATTTATAAAATCGCTGAAAATATTATGTTTTTTTTGAACTCATAAAGCCAACGGTTTGTAATTCTTTTTTGTCTTCCCAGATTAGCCCCGCAGGGAATTTTTTAATTTTGGTGATCATAGAATGGATTTGGTGCTTTTTACCGGCAATTAATATGATTTATTAGACGAGTGAGCAAAGCGAATGAGGATTACTATTCAAGATAAACGGCGCTTATTCTGTGACTCTGTGCGTGTGTGTGCTAGTGTGAACTATAAAAATCAGCGGAATCGCTGAACAGATTGCGCTTATGTTTTGATTGTTGAACTCATAAAGCCAACGGTGTGTTATTCCTCTTCGCCTCCTCGTAGCGGCATAGCCAGAATTTGGGAAAAAATACACATGAAAGTAATCAATGAAGAATTTAGTACCTACAAGAGGAATCCGGGGGCCTTCCCATTTGAAAAAAAAATGTATGTCCTAGATCGTTAGATAATCTGTGCATTTTGGAAATCAATTTGGTTATTTTGTTCGTTATCTCCGTTTATTGGCAGAGCCATTATTTGGGATTTAGGAAAACTACTGAAACGCATAATAATGAAAACTAGGGGCTCCGTGGGCTTGTTTCCGGGAAAATGATTATTTAAGTTAATTTGGTACAAATCTGTGAGTTTTGAAGGAACACTTTGTTAGCAATATTCGAAGAGAAAAGATACGATTTATTCTTTTACGGACAAACTTGCTGTCTCGATTTCATTGAAATCAATGCTCTTTTATCTAGAAATTGTACTGGAAATAATTCAATTCAAATAGGTCCAAGAACGAAAATGTTCTAGACTTCCTCCATGCCACCAGCTGTTATTTAATTTATAAATTCCTCAAATCAATCTATTCGATTCAATCAAATGAAAGTAGGTAGTTATAGTGTGACGAACGTGTCTATTCATTTAGCATAATTGTTGGATTGCTACCTGTTATTAGTTGAGTTGAGAACTACTGGATGAATATCCATCATGCATGTACTGTCTGCACTTTTACTAAAAAATCATTTTCATGACAAACGTTACTTTTACAACACAGTCCAGTAAAACTCTAATGTAAGTAAAGAGCTGTAGCCATACAATTCAGTAGGTGTGATTATAGCAATTAAAAATTAAAATAGTCATATAAAGTATATAAAATATTATATTTTCATTAAAAAGTAATGGATGGGTGGGTCCCTGGGGGACCACCCACCCACCCCTTTTGGTATCGGTGCCTGGGCTCCGATTTGATATGTTCGCCACGCCACTGAGCAATTACCAAGATATGAGTAGAAAGACGCCGTACAATCAATGTACACTTACCACACACTGCATTGTTGCTTGTTAGTTATGTTTCTTCGACTCAACACAAGAGACAACTGTGCCTCTTCGTCAGCCAAACAGGACTTATATACTTTAATTTAATCGCCCAATTGTTAGTGGTATCATAGGGCGTAAAGGATGTGTAAGATCCGTTCTATGAAAAATAATTCCAAGGAATGCAGTGTAAAATGCATATAGAATGCGTTTGGTCATGAACTAATTATGTAAAACTTTTAACGGAAATATGTGAAATATTAATTTCACTGACCCCCCCAAAAAATTAGCTCGGGTGTTATATATATGTTTATATGTATCCCCCACAAATACATAAATTTGTAAAAAAAAAAAAAAAAAAAAAACGGCAGCCAAGCTCTTCTTCGAAAGTCTTTCGGCTGTTAATGCTGTGAGATATAGAAGCTGAGCCAATCTTTTCATTCTTTTTTCTTTTTTTCGCAACTGAATCGAAGTAAGATCATTTCGCCTGTTGACGAGCGCTAAGCCAACCATTTTCGTAGTAAAAGTAAAAATTTTAAAATCAAAATCGCAAAAAAATTGCTTGGCTATCGAATTTGGTTCATAACGAGAACTCTAAAAACTTTTTTTTTTACCACGAAAATGGTTGGCTTGGCGCTCGTCAACAGGCGAAATGATCTTACTACTTTTCAGTGCGAAATAAGAGGAGAAAGAATGAAAAGCTTGGCTCAACTTCTATATCTCACAGCATTCACAGCCGAAGACTTTTGAAGGAGAGCTTGGCTGCCGTTTTTTTTTTTTTTTTTACAAATTTTTGTATTTGTGGGGGATATTACATCTGTTTGCTGTTTGTTTCCTATCAAGACGTGAATGATGGACTTTAAAATGACTAAATTTGTTAAGTTGAGAGTTGTTTTTATACTTTTTGGCCCACGGTCCCCAAATTTGCCCCATTGTGTTTTGGGCGCTAGATATTTATAATGGTTATATGAGCATATTTAATTTCGAAGTTTGTACAAATTATTACGCCTGAGTAATCACGCGTTTTTATTTCGATTTTGATTTTCCCCGGTCCCTATTGTCCGGTTTTGGTTTTGAAAGCTAAAGTGATTGCGCATGAGGGACATCTAAGCGTGGTTCAAGTTTCAAGGTTCTACGATGTACAGTTTTCTCTGTATAGCGTCTTATCCATAAGCGTACGGAATTATCTAGCTTTTGATAATTTTGATTATCTCCGGTAACCGTTATCCAATTTTGCTTTCCATATTCAAAAGTGATTAAGAATGAGATATATTAAAGTGTATTCCACGTTTGAAACTTCTCAGTTATAGCGTTTTCTTTGAATGATTAATATTTTAAGTTCAGAGTTGTTTTTTGACATTTTGGGCCACGGTATCCCCAAATTTAGTCCCTTGTGTTTCGGATGCTAGATATTTATAATGGTTAAGAGCATGTTAAATTATAAGTTCGTACAAATTACCACGCCTTAGTATAATTACGTGTTTTGATTATCATCCAAATTTTGATTTTCTCATGTCCGTGTTACCCGATTTTGGTTTTGAAAGCAAAAGGCACTGCGTCTGAGGTACATCTAAGTGTGGTCCTAGTTTCAAAGTACTAAAATGCACCGTTTTCTCTGTAGGCTAAATTAATCTCCGTGGAGAATTAGTTAGCTAGCTAGTTATAGCCAGCCAGCCGGAAGGATTTCAACGATTTTCAAGCACATTTTTAACACAGAACAGGTTATCGGATCGTTTTAGTTTTTTTTTTTTTGGTAGGTCATGGACCACATATCAGGTCATATACCGAGTTTCAAGATTGTAAATCTTTCGGGGCGGCGTGTGCAGATAGCTGAAAACCCCCTAACTCGGGTAGCTGTATACATGGCCGCGAGTTCGTCGTCGCACAAGCAGTCGCATGCGCTTGGCTGCAGGCGAAAACCGTCGCCCTAGATAAACTAAGTTTTCGTTGGAAAGATCCAATATTATTTTTAGTGTAACATTTAAATTGTTTGATCTGACCATCTGATTTTCAGTGGGTAACATACCATGGTACTTGTCAGAGTCATTAGACATACGGTCAGAGTAATATGTTTTTCTTGACTCATTACTAGAAATATAGATTGGTAGTTAAGTCAGTGGCGTCACTAGGGTTCTTTTTTTGGGGGGGGTAGGGGGCGTGCGATCTTCGATCGCAATCCGCGGCACCCAATCATTGCCCCGATTTCCTTTACTTCCCACTTTACAACCTTTAATTAATCATTTTTTACAAACAACAGATTTGCACCATATGACCTCGTAGGAGACTTTTTTACATTGTTGGTTATTTTGATGCTTAAAAACGCTCAGATTGATCTTAAAGGAGGAAAATCAGCCGGGCTGGCCTCTCGGACCCTCACTTAGACTTAAGTACATCTATTTATTATTTGGATGAACCCTACCTTTATGAATTCCTGGATACGCCACTACAATAAACCTCACTCACGAATTTATGGATTTGCCCATGGTGGATTCGACCCCCCACCCCCCAATCGCTACTGGTTGAGTTATGCTTTTACCACTGTTTCTTGTCATCAACATCATTATTATCATTATTACGTAACGCCCTACAACAACTAATTAAATATGTGCTGCTTGGCTGATTAAGATAAGATCAACAGCTGTGAAATGAGCACGTTCTTAAAACAAATAAGTGTTATTACATGTTATTTACAAATTATTGTATCCTAAGTGATTCAAGTCATTTCGGATAGTTTACCTTTAGATAGGTAAACGGTGAGAGTATATGGTCTAACACACATGATGCAGTCTGGTAATTCACTGGAATACGTTGTTAAACACAAAGTTAGAGCGGATTTAGGAACCCTACTCCTCCTCCCCACACCCTTATTTACAAATATTCAAAAAACCAAAAGGAAGAAAATTACCATCTTAATTTCAATACTCTAAAGAAAACATTATTTTGAGTTTTATTTTGGTCAGAATACCCTTCCTGCCACTTTTGTTATGTATCAAAGATGTTTAAAAGATTATTCTCAATCAAAAGTAGAATCTCACACCATCATATTTTGGCTTGATCATCTGAAAACGATATCAATTTCATGGTTTGGTATAATTATAACAACATTCTCATCGAGAAGATGAGAGGTAAAAGTAAAGTTTAGTGGATAGTTACATGGTCCATACAGGTCGTACGGGACTCAACCTCGTGCATTGAGTCCACCTCTGCCTCACGAACCAACACAGGTTTAGCAGGATTGCTTTACTTCCATTTATGTATGGTGGTGAAGTGTGGCATCGTTCTGCCCAAGAGAGCAGTTTACAAATGGTTTATTGACAAATTCTCGGATTTCTTCGACACGTAATGAACGAATGGTAGATGTGATATTGATTGGCATAGGTGAAATTGAAGAACGTTGCGCGTTGTCGTGAAGATCAAATTAAAAAAAAGAAAAAGAAAAAGGAAAAATATTCGAGTGTGTGTTTGTGGCTTTGTTTTAGTTAATGCCAAACAAGTCCAATTAGAAATTAACAAGTCGCGTTAAAGGGGTATATTCACCCGCTAAACTCCAAAAAAATATTTCATTCAGGATAGCTAGTTATGAATTTAGAAACAAACAGAAAAGTTATTGGGTCTACCATTTACCCCCCCAAAAATGGTCAAACTTGATAATTTTCGAGCTATAGGTCCCATCTCTAAAAATATCCCTTAAGAAATAACATGGGGACGATCTTTACTCTCCGTGACCTTGGAGGATTTTGATCCAAAAAACATATTGGACATTATTGACGTACTCTACAGCTTTTTCTGTAAATCTTCTATATCTTGTTTTGTAATTTGAAAAGTGGTTCGGTCAAAATATGCTGATTATCAAGAAGGAATGTGATTTTAGAATGCATATTTTGCGTGTTTGAGAGTATATTTGTGCACAGTTTCAAGGCACGATGTTATAAAGGGCCATTTCAAATTGGTACGATGCTCTAAGTGGAACAAAAAAGAAGCAGGTTAAAGCTGATTTAAGAAATTTACCAAAACACCAATTTTCACTATATTCTGGAACAAAAAAATTTGAAAATCGTGTTACAAGATATAATTTTTTAAACGGTCATTTTAGTGTAGTATTTTGATATCGATTAAGTGGTAAAAAATATACTTTTTTGGGGATATAGCAACTTTAAGAATCGATTAGTCAGACCCTGTATACTAAGGCTACCAAATATACTTTAGTGAAAATAATTTATTAATAACAAGTAATATAAGGTAATGTTAGTTAAATGGAAATAAAATACAAGTGTTGGTTCCACATAAGACAGATTTATTTATTCCTAAACATGAATCTAGTATTCCTCTGTTAACAAATAAAAACATTTGATTTTAAATAAAACAGAAACAAAATAGAGTTAGAAACAGTAACAGGTAAACAATAGACACAAATTTTGGAAATGTCCATAGACTATCACATAATATGCTCTATTACAAAAGATAATAATGTAATTATATTTTTTAGTTGTGGCTTAACCATAGTAGGAGCCAAAGTGTCCGCTCTTGGCTGCGGCGTGGGCCTTAAGGTGGGCGGCCTTAGCGGCGGCGACCTCGTATGTGTCACCACCGGGGAGGGGGGCGCCGGCGGCGATGGCAACGGGGTCGATCAGACGAGCCTCAGAGCCGTAGTGGCCACCGTGAGAGTATCCGTGGGCGATGGGGGCAGCGTGGGCGTATCCGTGAGCGTATCCATGAGCGACCGGCGCAGCGTGAACGTATCCGTGGGCAACGGGAGCTCCGTGGAGGCGACCCCGGGCAAGAGCGTGGGCCTTGAAATGCTCGGCCTTGGCGATGGCGACCTCGTGGGTATCCCCGACGGGGAGGGGGGCTCCGGCGGCGACAGCTGCGGGGTCCACAATACGAACCTCGGAGCCGTAGTGACCGACGTGGGCGAACCCGTGGGTGACGGGGGCAACGTGGGCGTATCCGTGAGAGACGGGGGCGGAGTATGCGTGAGTGTATCCGTGACCAAGGGATGACGTGTGAAGACGCTCATTGGCTACAGCGTGGGCCTTGAAGTGGGCGGCCTTGGCGACGGCTACCTCGTGCGTGTCTCCTACAGGGAGGGGGGCCCCGGCCGCTACAGCTGCGGGGTCCACAAGACGAGTCTCAGCGCCGTAGTACCCTCCATGGTTGTGGCTAGCGGCTGGGTGGTGGCTCTGGTAGGCGTAGCTGGTGGCGCCGTGGCCCGCGTAGCCGGCAGAGGCGGCGGCCACCAAGCAGCACACGAAGACAATCTGGAACAACGAGACAGGTGTGAGACACTAGTTCTCTCCTTCACTACTACTTATTTTTTATTGAAGATGATTTCCATACCAAGGAGTAGAACAGTTTAGCGTTTAACACAATACGAAACATATTCTTTTTAAAAAGTACTTATCGAAACGTGTAAAAGTAGTTTTAAAATACATTTTTATTTGTATGTGCGTTTTAACTTACTATGGTACTTACATTTCAGCATAGACAGAAGCAATTACCAAATATTAGTAAAAAGATGTCATACTATCAATGTACACTTACCAAACACTGCATTGTTGCTTGTTAGTTATGTTTCTTCGACTCAACACAAGAGACAACTGTGCCTCTTCGTCGGCCAAACAGGACTTATATACTTTCATTTAATCGCCCAAGTGTTAGTGGTATCATAGGGCCTAAAGGATGTGTAAGATCCGTTCTATGAACAATAATGCCAAGGAATGCAGTGTATAATGTATATAGAATGCGTTTGGTCAAGAACTAATTATGTACAATTTTTAACGGAAATATGTGAAATATTAATCGACTATGGAGTATTGGCTAATTTGAGCAAATAATGACGTATTCATTGGATGAGCGAAGCGAAGACTTTAATTTCACTGACCCCCAAAAAAATTAGCTCAGGTGTTTTTTTCTTCTTTTTTTCTGTTTGTTTACTCACTATCGGGCAAACGGCATATGCGATCTTGATGAAAATTGAAGGGGACAATCGAAATCTCTGAACTTAGACCTGCCACTTTTTTGGGTACAACCAAAGAAACATTTCTCATGAATATCGTACTTTTACGATTTTCGTTCGATTTTTAGTGTGATATTTTCGTGACTTTTGGGCCGATTCTGACCAAACGGGTAAAGCTACAACTTTCATATTTTACATGGACATTAAGGTTATAGTGATGTAGTACCCTTTAAAAGAAAAAGTTGATAAATCTAGCCAGAATCCATTAGAAATAAAGGTATTAATTTTAAGTTTTTTGAGGTATAATAACAATTAACAAGTAACAATAGAAACTTGACAACAATCACCTACAATGCGTTCAAAAAGCACTTAAAAAATTAAAGAGATCCCACGCAAACTAAAAACTTGCAAACTATAAACTTACAGAAAAGCTCATCCATCAACCCGAATAAAAAAAGCGTTCGCAAAGTGGCCTAGTTAATTGTTAACATAGTTTTGTTTTTAATTTGTCGTTGAGACCATGCCCAGGGCAATTGCATGCCCCTCGTCAGTTCTTCACTAGGTATTTTCCAGTGATGGTAATTGTGAAGGGAATGGTCAAGGGATTAATTGAAAGACTAGTCTCTTAGATCCGCATTAACGGCTAACGAATACTCTAGATTAAACTTTCAATTGGGATTGCCGGAGAAGGGAACGAACCCTTGACCTCCAGAATCAGAGTCTCGCGCGCTACGTTTGAGCTTTATATATAATATGTATATACTTATAATCTAAGTTTTCGTTGGAAAGACCCAATATTTTTAATTATTAGCGTAACATTTAAGTTGTTTGATCTGACCATCTGATTTTTAGTGAGTAACATACCATGGTACTTGTCAGTCATAAGACATATGGTCAGAGTAATATGTTTTTCTTGACTCATTACTAGAAATGTGGATTTTTAGTTAAGTCAGTGGCGTCACCAGGGTTCTTTTTTTTTTGGGGGGGGGGGGCGTGTGATCTTCAATCGCAATCCGCGGCCCTCAACCATTTCCCCGATTTCCTTTTCTTCCCACTTAACAACCTTTAGTTGGTCATCTTTTATAAACCACAGATTTTCACCATATGACCTCGTAGGAGATTTTTTTTAAAGATTATAATACGGATTTTAGTAGATACATTGTTGGTTAGTCTGATGCTTAAAAACGCAAAAAATCAGCCGGGCAGGCCTCCCGGACCCCCACTTAGACTTAAGTACATCTATTTATTAATTGGATGAACCCTACCTTTATGAATTCCTGGATACGCCACTAGCAATAAACCTCACTCACGAATTTATGGATTTGCCTATGCTGGATTCGCCCCCCCCCCCCCAATCGCTTCTGGTTATGTTATGCTTTTACCACTGTTTCTTGTAATCATCAACATCATTGTTATCATTATTACGTAACGCCCTGCAACAACTAATTATATTTGTGCTGCTTGGCTGACTAAGATTAGATCAACAGCTGTGAAATGAGCACGTTCTTAAAACAAATAAGTGTTATTACATGCTATTAACAAATTAATTTATCCTTAGTGATTCAAGTTATTTCGGATAGGTAACCTTTAGGTAGGTTAACGATTAGAGTGTAAGGCCTAACACACATGATGCATCTGGTTATGACGTCGTTGAACACAAAGTTAAAGCGGATTGAGGAGCCCTCCTCCTCCTCCTCCTCCGCCACGCCCCTCATTACAAATATTCAAAGAACCAAAGGGGAAAGTGACTGCATAATTTCATCACTTGAAGGAAAACATTTTTTGGAGTTTTAGTTTGATCAGAATACCCTTCCTGTAACTTTTGTAATATATCAAAGATGTTTGAATGATAATTCTCAATCAAAAGTAGAATCTCACGCTATCATATTGTGGCTAAAAGCTAGATGTTCCTTTTGATCATCTGGTAAGGAAATCAATATTATGGTTTGGTCTAATTAACAACATAAACATTAATCTTTAAAGACAAACGGTGTTCGTTCATATTCATATTCATATTCATATTCATATTCATATTTATTAGTTTCCATGTTACAAAGATAGTACATTGGTTAAAACAAAAGATACAACAATGTTTATGGACAGTCAAAAAAACAAACAATAAAAGCGACTAAAACTTCATATACACCTCAATTGAATTAAAACAGTGCTTAAGTAGAAAGAGTTTCACTTCTCTATTAAAAGCTCTATTGTTATCAATAGACTTAATATAACTTGGTAATTTGTTGTTAAGTTTAATACCAGCACATCTTGGTCCCTTTTCAAACAAAGCGCTGTTGTGTTGATGGGTTGGAAGGTAGCCTCGTCTGGTATTGTATTTGTGATTAGTAAAATCACTAACAATGTCCTTAAAATTACTTTTAATTGTCATCAATTGTTCTAAAATATAAACACAGGGAAAGGTTAAAATGTTGTTATCTTTAAAAATCTTCTTACATGAATCTCTGCATTTTATAAAAAACATTGTCCTAAGAAGGTTTTTCTGCTTTTTAAAAACCCTTTGCCAGTCAGTGGAATTTCCCCACAATAAAATAGCATAACGTAGGTGGGAATAACAATTGGCATAGTACAGCGTCAACATCGTTTCTCTACTACAGCTACTCCTTATTTGGCGTAAAGCGTAACACGCAGATGAAAGTTTGCCACAAACGTAATTTACATGATAGATCCACTTAAGATTACAATCGAGAAACACACCAAGGAACTTCAAACAGGGTGTCGTTATCAAGGAATCTTTACCTGAAAAACTAACAGTCGGAAACCCATTACAGGTACTGTGGCCGTTAGAAAAAACATACTTTCTGTTTTAGACTCATTGACAAGTAATTTGCTACCATGAAACCAATCCGTGGCGTCAGAGAGAACTACGGATGACTTAAGGCCAACCTCCAATAAGCTATCACCAACAACCACGAGAGAGGAGTCATCAGCGTAGAGAACAGACATACATTCTTTGAGTTCCTTAGGCATTTCGTTTACATAAATTAAAAACAGGACAGGGCCAAGAATTGAGCCCTGAGGGACGCCAGAACGGACGTACCTTGGAGTAGAGAAACAAGGGTTTTGGCCATAATTTTCAGGGTGATTATGTTGAATACACACCTTTTGTATTCTGTCAGAAAGATATGATTTAAACCATTTAAAAGTATGCCCTCGGATACCATATTTTGTCATCTTATCGAGCAGCAAATCATGGTCGACTACATCAAAAGCTTTAGAGAGATCAAGATTTAGTGCTATAACTTTCTTGTGATTGTCAAGTTGTTTTAAAATTGTTTCCACAATTTGTACGAGGGCTGTTTCTGTAGATTTTTTGGCACGAAAACCGTGCTGGGCTGAAGACAAAATATCATTTTTCTCTAAGTATGACACTAATCTGTTACACATTGCCCTTTCAATAATCTTTGAAAAAGAAGACAGCAGACTTATCGGTCTATAATTACATACATCTTCAACGTCACCTTTTTTGAAAATAGGTTTTACTATTGACAGTTTAAGGGTACCAGGAAAAGTACCTTGCTCAAAAGAAAGATTTATGATATGTGTAAAAGGCTTGACAATGCTTTTTGCACATAATTTTACAAGGAAGTCAGGAATGTTGTCGTAACCAAAAGAGTGATTTGATTTAAGTTCGCTAACAATTTTAAAGGTTTCAATTTCAGTCATTGGCTTTAAAAACATAGAACATGAGACATTGTTTTGAGCACTAGCTGGAGGCTTGTCCACAACAGGAATAGAATTGATGGCATCTTCTACATTATTGATAAAAGAGTCATTAAAATAATTTGCGTTGTATTCTCATGCGCGAAGATGAGAGGTAAAAGTGAAGTTAAGTGGCGAGTAACAAATCCATGGTCCACACAGGTTGTATGGGACTCAACCTCGTGCATTGAGTCCACCTCGGCCTCACGAACCAACACAAGTTTCAGCAAGACACCAGGATTGCTTTACCACCATCTTTTTTTGTAGGGTGGTGAAGTGTGGCCCATTGTGCCCAAGAGAGCAGTTTACAAAATATGGATTATTGACAAATTCTCGAATTTCATAGTCACGTTTTCCTTGGCATATAATTAAAATAACGTTGCTCGTTGTTCAAATTTTGAAGATCAGATTTTTTAAAAAAGGAAAAGGAAAAGATACGAGTGTTGTTTGTGGCTTTGTTTTAGTTCATTGCCAAAAAACGTTCAATTTGAAAATTAACGTCGCGTTAAGGATCGAATAGTCAACATGATCCTGTAAACTTAGACTTCTAAATATACTTTGCAAAACATAATTTAATAATAAGTTACGAAGTAATGCAAGGTAATGCTAGTTAAATAAAAAAATAAAATACAAGTGTGGTTCCACTTAAGACAACTTTATTTAAGCCTTAACATGAATCTAGTATTCTTCATATAAAAAATAAAAACATTTGATTATAAAGAAAACAAATACGAAATTGAGTTAGAAACAATAACAGGTAAACAATAAGACACAAATTTCAGAATGTCCATACACTATCATACATTCTCATTACAAAAGATAATAATGTAATTATATTTTTTAGTTGTGGCTTAACCATAGTAGTGGCCGAAGTGTCCACTCTTGACTGCGGCGTGAGCCTTAAGATGGGCGGCCTTAGCGGCGGCGACCTCATATGTGTCACCACCGGGGAGGGGGGCGCCGGCAGCGATGGCAACGGGGTCGATCCGACGAGCCTCAGAGCCGTAGTGTTCTCCGTGGGCGTAGCCGTGAGCGTATCCATGAGCGACCGGCGCAGCGTGAACGTATCCGTGGGCAACGGGAGCTCCGTGGAGGCGACCCCGGGCAAGAGCGTGGGCCTTGAAATGCTCGGCCTTGGCGATGGCGACCTCGTGGGTATCCCCGACGGGGAGGGGGGCTCCGGCGGCGACAGCTGCGGGGTCCACAATACGAACCTCGGAGCCGTAGTGACCGACGTGGGCGAACCCGTGGGTGACGGGGGCAACGTGGGCGTATCCGTGAGAGACGGGGGCGGAGTATGCGTGAGTGTATCCGTGACCAAGGGATGACGTGTGAAGACGCTCATTGGCTACAGCGTGGGCCTTGAAGTGGGCGGCCTTAGCGACGGCTACCTCGTGCGTGTCTCCTACAGGGAGGGGGGCCCCGGCCGCTACAGCTACGGGGTCCACAAGACGAGCCCCAGCGCCGTAGTACCCTCCCTGGTTGTGGCTAGCGGCTGGGTGGTGGCTCTGGTAGGCGTAGCTGGTGGCGCCGTGGCCCGCGTAGCCGGCAGAGGCGGCGGCCACCAAACAGCACACGAAGACAATCTGGAACAACGATAACTCTTAATGTTTGTTACACTGGCCGACCTTTACCGTCATGTTACAAGTAAATTACAATAAACTTCTACTATTAATGTTTGCATTTTGTGCTGTAATAATAAATCTACTAATTATTCCTTTTATATCAAAATAACTTCACGTAAAAATGAAGATCGAGAATTACTTGGCTGTAAAAAGGTTTATTTTCAGTGAATCTTTTCCTAAAGAATGATCATTACTATCTCAGATATTTATGTTTTAGATTTCATTTGAATATAATCTAAGCCAGAGGAATATTGTGCTTTAACAATTTTTTTTTAGAATAATGTTTAGTTTCAAATAAGCTACTTTTCTCCGAGCAATATAGCAAACACTAAAATATAATTTAAGGATTATCACAATAGAGTCCACTTACCACAAACTTCATTGCCGCTAATGTTTCTTCGATTGAACACCTGGACGAACTGTGCCTATCTGTTCATTACACTTAAACTTATATACTTTAAATCGTAGCTATTCTCCGTGTTCAGTCTCCAGTAATCGACTTGTAATATCGCTAAACTATTTTATTGGTGAAAGGTACGGTGCCCTTGTAGTTAGGGTGGGACATTGAATTTGTTGAGTGCTCCCAAGGAATGTGGTTACATCACTTACATACTCCTATTTTGAAACGAAGGCATTGTTCAGAAGTATGTCTAGGGCGACGTTCACAGCAACGCACGATATAGCTTCTGTCTGGAGTACAGTGACTGCGAATGTGTTACTGATAATCGATTAATAATTTGTGTTCGAAATTATGGAAATATTATGCTCCCTTGTATGTACCACTTTTCTTAACGTCTGTTCGTACGTCCGTCTGATAAAAAAAATCAACAAACCCCACAATAAAAAACAAACATGACTTCCGATTGAAATGCATTTTTTAGTTGCATTATTTGAACCAGGAGTCAGGATGATACATATTATAATGTTCTTCGACAATCTGTTAATTAAGTGGGTTCGCTCCTTATTTTGGCCCCCCTACACCTGTGCTTTTTCCATACTCCGTTATGACAAAAAGTGTTGGAACAAAAATTATCAATCCAAGCATTAAACTACCTTCAGACATGGTTACCTTTAATTAAATGTTCCGCTGAGCTAAGGGATTATAGATTCGTATTATTATGCGATTTAGTTGATTCACATGAGATCCGGAGGCTGGGGCTTCAAAGGGTTTTAGTTTGAACGATTACTACTAAACTTTTGTTCACGATGCTGGAGCGCATTCGTCAGTGCTTTATCAAATACCACTTTAATAATAATAATAATAATAATAATAATAATAATAATAATAATAATAATAAAAAAAAAAAAATAATAATAATAATAATAATTTCAAATTTAAGGCTTTCGCGGCCCGGTAAATAATTAACACAATTTATTGGTCGGGACATTTCGCCGCGTCGAATCTGCTTTAATTGCTTTTGACGTTTCAGCCCAACTGTGTGGGCTATCCTCAGAAAAACAAGATATTAATTCTAAAAACTTACAAAAATAAAAGCCCAGACAAGGCGTTACATAGAAAAACAAAATCACAAAACAAACAGTTACCATGACCAGCCCCGCCTTCAAATAAACATGCGTTACATTCTTATGAAGACTTCTTACACCCAAAATATCACATTTGAGAGTTTCTGGTACGTATACGATCACTTCGTCGGACTCCACTTTCTTGGGGCTGATCCAGTTCTGGGACAGGGAGGACGAGAAGGTCTGTATTCGAAACCAGAAGTAAGATGTCGGGGAGAATGCAACTATTTTTGATACGGCCAGCGTTGGAGTTGTCTTGAATCCTTTTCAATATAGGCGCCCACGACCCGCTCAGCTTAAACCCAACATCACCATTAAAATTGTTTGGTGTTTTAGCAATATATATATATATAATATATAATAATAATATTAATAATAATAATAATAATAATAATAATAATAATAATAATAATAATAATAATAAATAATAATAATAATAATAATAATAATAATAATAGTAAAATATTAAAATCAGTAAAGGAAAGAGATCGCTTTTCAAAGGTGGAAAAAATGTCCTTTTCAAAGGTGGAAAAAATGTCCGCAATTCAGTGTATTTAAAAATGAATATAGGAGAGATTATAATAGGTTAAGAAATAGAACAAATAAAAATATAATCGATGGTAAACGACATTACTATGTACATGCATTAGAACAGGGTAAAGACTGCAGAAAAGCAACGTGGCAAAATATAAATGAAATAATGGGTCGGAAAAGGAAAGATACAGTTGAGGAAGTTATAAATAAATTTTTAGGTAGACATGATACAATTCCAAACATTGCTAATAATTTTGCAAATACCTTTGTAGATGAAATTGAAAATATTGTTCACATTTGCGACATTAAGTGTGTAGATAACAATATGAGAGATAATGCATACGAGCAACAATTACAGTCGATATACGTGCCTCCTATTTCAGCGACCGGAGTCAAAGAAATAATACTTAAAATGAATAATAATAAAAAGGCAGGTATTGACGGAATTAGAGTTAAGGATTTGCAAATATAGTTGATGAGATCAGTCCAGTTATTGCCCTATTTATTAACTTATCCTTGAAGGAGGGTATTATTCCAGAAACATTGAAAACATCTGTTGTCAGGCCAATTTTCAAAAAGGGCGACCATTTGAAATATGTCAATTATAGGCCAATTGCCATTATGTGTAGCATTGAAAAAATACTTGAAAGATACGTGGCAAATTGCTTAATAGATTACATGACGAAATTTAAAATAATAAACGAACAACAATATGGATTTCAAAGAGGAAAAAGTACAGTTGACCTTTTGGCATCCTTTTCTGACCTAGTTAATACTAAGCTAGACGAAAATTTTAACATTTTATGTATGTTTATCGATTATAAAAAAGCATTTGACACCCTTGATTTTAATAAGCTGCTAGATGCGTTGGAAAGTATTGGGGTTAGAGGTACATTGTTAAATTGGTTTAAAAATTATTTATCGAGCAGAAAGTTAATTGTAAGAATAGGCGAAGTGTATAGTGAAGCAAAGTCATGTAGCAGTGGCGTACCACAAGGCTCTATTTTAGGACCTCAACTTTACTTAATATATGTAAATATTATGGTTAAGTATATTATTAAGTGCATTGCTTTTAGCTACGCTGATGACTTTGCTTTAGTGTCTATCCATAAAAACGTAAAAATTGCAGAAAGATACTTGCAAAATGATTTTCTAAATTTACTAAGTGGAACCATGACGTAAGGCTAATCGTAAATATTGAAAAAACAAAGATTGTGCACATTTCTATGCCGCTAAACGCGGGTCGAAATACTAATATCAATGTTATTGCCCACAATTTTGAATGCTTACATCTGAACGCGGGTAAAATTGATCTGGATTGTTCGTGTGATACATCAATTGCAAAATGTTTACAGCCATCCGTATTTGGGGTTGGAGATTGATAGTAACTTTAGTTGGAATATACAAGCTGAGAAAATATGTAAACGCTTAAGGTCATGCGCTTACCAATTATATGCAGTTAAAAGTTTTTACCATTTAAATATGTAAAGATGGTTTATATAGCCCTTGCAGAGTCGGTTATTTCTTACGGTCTGTTAATTTGGGGGAATGCTTCGTTATCACAGCTAAATAGCATAATCTCTATTCAAAATAAAATAATGAAGATGATCACTTTTGAAAATAATTTAAGCACTTTGGAATGTTATAGACTACAAAACGTTTTACCTTTACAAAAATTATTCACATATAAATTAGTTTTGAAACATTTTTTCGTTAATACTCACAAAAATTGTATAAACCACACACTACTTCTACTCGCTCCAAATCTTCGGAAGTATACCAGTTGCCACGGGTTGCAAATAAGTATGGTAAAAGAACACTTAGCTACACTATACCTTTCTTTTTTAATAGTATTCCAAAGAACATCAGAGATTTAGAGACTATTTATGAAATCAAAAGAGAGCTAAAGGCATTTTTATTACGAAATATGCAGTGAAGTTAGGGTTTTGTGTATTTGTTATACATAAGTGTTTCATAATTTAATGTACATGAATTAGCACTATAATTTTTCACTGTTCTATATCTGTTCTATTCAATGTTTATTCACTGTATTATCTGCAAAATGTTGCTTCACAAAAATGTTTTTGGCTAGTATAAGTATTTAATTTGCACATTAATTACTTGTTTTTATCTACTATTTTAATCTTTTATTTTAGTGGTATGTATTTTTATTTTTATTTTATTTTTTATTACACGCTGAGTCATTCACTGCTTACTGATACTTACTGTTACTTCACTTATTATTGTATTGCTATCTAGAATTTTGAAATATTGAATTAGTTAAAAATCATTATTTCACATGCATGATTTTCTTTAATGTAACATGTTCCACAGTTAAGCTGTCCTGTGCAGCTTGTGGATGGCCGAACTTGTTTGATAAAAAAATGTATAAGAGATATGTATTTCAATAAAAAAAATAAAAAAAAAAAAAAAAAAAAACAATAATGTATGTAATAGGTACACATGGAAGTACTTGACGTTAGTCCGTACAACATGTTAGCTCCGGTTTTAACCGAGTTTGTATGAAATACATCCAATAAAATAATAATAATAATGACTATTTCTTCATAAAAGAAGTGCATGCTGCTCAAAATATTTCAACGCAACGTGCATTTCAAAATAATCATAAACATTTGCATGTCTTTAATGAAGGCTGTAGCATAATTTACCTTTGTCTAAAAACTCAAGCTAACTTAAGAATGCACATTTTTAATTACACTGTGTTGATCAATATTACTCCAAAATAATTAGTTAATACTGAAGTGCGGACGTATTTTCATAACATGGCTTCACTCGAAATTACATTAATAGAGCAATCACGAGAAATTAGTGTAGACATGTAATTACATTCCTGTGGTTAAGTCTGAGCGGTAATGTCACACTCCCGTGCAAGGGCACTCCACCTTTCACTACAAACTATTCGGAAGTTACTGGAGGAAGATGTGGAGTCGCAACAAAGGAAACAGTGGCGCGTTCAGGTATATAAGTTGTGGCTAGCGGTCAGAAGGCACAGTTCTCTCCAGTGTCGACTTCAACGAACATATATACAATGAAGTGTGTGGTAAGTGAACAGTGTTTCAGTGATTTTTATTAGCAATGACAATTTTGTTTAATTTCCTCATTTAACTCACTTTCTATAGGCAAGTTTTCTTTATTATTTTTTCGCTTCATTCAGAAGGCCAAAACTCGCATTAATTTCTTTGTTTATACATATTTTACTTACTTTCGATATTTTTTTAAATTTAAATTGTGTTCACTTGTTTAAGTTAGGGAGGACCAAAGTTGTTGTTCTAGTATCAACGAATGAAGAAAAATTAATTAATTTCAAATATCATTAATCAGTAAAATCTTCATTGTGGTATATTCAAGTTGTACTTTTGGTTTGATTTTACTGTTCATATGAATTTTTTACGTACTTTGTTA
>JAMZAV010006223.1:0-38347 GCA_024449915.1 Sweltsa coloradensis
GTCTGACATAGATTGTCCACCTATTACAAAATCCCTGAGTCTGGCTGGCAGAGTACGTCATGTTGTAATAACACACCACTGCCGAGTCAGCTATGTGCAATCTAGAAATGACCAAGTACATTGATTCATTGACGTCACTCTAGAAGATTGGGAGATTTCCCCTCTCTTACCCCTCACGTGAAGTGAGTGCCAACTCACTCTCTCGTGTGTGAACCATATTGCTAGAAGGAAGGAATTTCCAATAGTTAAGAAATGTCCATATAAATTCATGAGTATTGCTGTAAAAGTATTAGTTACATGTTTATTAAAGTTGGTTTAATTACATCAAGCTTATGATTTCAAAGTGACACCTGTCATTTCCAACCTCCCATCACAGTACTCCACCTCAGGTCAAATAGCCATAGTTAATTGAGAGCCTTGATTTTGTATCAATCAATATTGATTGATTGGTATCTATCGGTCGGCATTTCAAAACCCTGATACAACGACTATAGAAATTAGGGCGCTTTTGATTATTGCGCCAAATGTGATATTGTTTATAATTTTATTAAAATCATATTTTGTTATTATTGTTTTTAGTTTATTTGGATTAAGTGCGCGTCATGTGTTTGGTAATAATACGCGTCTCTTTAGCAGATGTGATAGGGAAAGTGATATGCTTGTCAGAAACAGCCACGGTTATAGGGAGAGAAATGCGGAGATTAAAAATATATTTTATTATTATATTATTATATTATTATTATTATTATTATTATTTAATTTCAATATGTCTGAATTACATAATACATACACATTGCTGATGGCAAGAGTAAAGAAAAAATGCAACCAGTTTATGAACTACCGGTTTATTATCATAATAATCAACCAGGAACTTTGTAATCCTTTTAAAATGGTTTATTCATCGTACACATTTTTTGAAATAATGACACGAAGTAAAAGTACAGCAAAAAAGGTTTCGATGGTACAAAACTGACCGTCCATCAACACGACAGTAAAAAGCGTTCGTAATGCAGCGAAGTACCATACCAATATTAGCCTACATGTTGAGTGCATTTTAATTAATCAACTTTGAAGCTATGTTCTCTTCTGCAATGATCTTGGCACATTAACCCCGTCTGGGCCCGGAGTAGAATTGGCCTAGAGCATGGCTCTGCTATTCGTAAAAGGCAATTCAAGAGAAAAAATCCACCTCGCAAACATCAGCTAAATAAATAAATAAATAAATAAATTTGTATTTACAGTCTACCCACTCAGTATGAAGGGTAGTATTTTACTCCCCGAAAATAGAGGCGAGCTCTGGCAATCATCGTCGGGGACCTTGCCCCCTTCCCTTGACGACCCTCGACGACGATGACGACAATGACACCACGAACGATGACGAAGACAATGACGACCGCGACGTGAGAACTCCCTTTTGCTCCTCTTACCATGGCTGGTTCTGACCAGCATGGGCCCCTCCTCCACCTAGGTTAGGTGAGGACCTGCCCTAAGCTAGGGTGGTGCATTATGACCTAACGGTTGACGCGTCCATTATCCAAATAAATAAACAAACAAACAAATTCTTGGCATATTTAACCAAATGAATATGTTGTGGAGTATTGTCAGGTAAATAATAAAATAAATTCACCATATTTTTTTTAAGGGATTATTTGGATTAAGGACGCGTCAACCGTTAGGTCATAAGCCTTGGTGATATGGGGAGGATGGGCCCATGCTGGTCAGAACCAGCCACGGGTAAGAGGGAGGAAAAGGGGGTTCTCACCTCACGGTCGTCATCGTCTTTGTCATCGGTCGTTGTGTCATTGTCATGTTTGTGTGGATCGTTGATCTTGTGGTTAGCGTATCTGCTTCCAATGCAGAAGGTCCGAGGTGCGATTGGTTTCCGCCAAAGTCAGAAGTTTTTTAACTTCTGATTTGGACTTAAGTCTCATCGTCTCTGTCTTAGGAGTTTGTAAACGGTGACTTTGGAGCCGTCCTAGCAACGAAGCAAATAATAAATTTAAAGTTGTTCTGAATCTGCCTTGTTGATTCTGGCATATGATCCGTGGGTGTTCGCACTATCCATACCACTGAGTGCTATATTTCCTATTAAAAATATCGATCTTTGGTTGGTTATCGTTCACTCGTCGATTGCGTCGGGGCCTACTGGGTTAGCTTGGTCGCTTTGATTTACTGTCCCCCACTGAAAATCAGTTATATAACTGAGTGGGTAGACTCTAAATCCAATTTATATTATTTATTTTGGATTTATTTATCGTCTTTTGTAGGTCAGACATACTTATTGTGCATGGACATGAGTTTAAAACAGTTTTAAGGCTGATAACTTTGGAATCTACACTAACACCCAAATAAAGAAGACGACGACGACTAGATAAACTAGGGCGCTTACTTTTATTGCACCGCTTATGGTATCGTTAGTTATTTATTTGAAAGTTGGTTTTGGTTTATTTGGGTTAAGGGGGCGTCAACTGTTATGTCATATTGTGTAACTTTAGCCCATAGGATATAAAGAAAGAGGGATCCATGCAAGTCAGACCCATCCACGGGTAAGAATTGAAGGGTGACTCTAACGTTGCAGTCGTTATCGTCTTTGTCATCGTTAGTTTCGATTCAATTTTTTTAAGATGATTTCGATTAAAGCGCGCGTCAACTGTGAGATATCTACTCTATTCTTAGCAATGCTGGGTTGAAAAATCACATGCTGGTCAGCATTAGCTACGTGTATAGGGTGAGATTGTTTATTATTTTGGTTTATTTTGGATTTTGGACGCGTCAACCGTTTGGTCATAACGCATCACTCTAGCCTAAGGGACATGGGGAGGAGGAGCCCATGCTGGTCAGAACCAGCCACGGGTAAGGGGGGAAGGGGGGATTCTCACTTAACGGTCGCAATCGTCTTTGGCATCGTTAATTGTGTTATTGTCATCGTCATCGTGGAGGTCGTCAAGTGAAGAGGGCATGGCCCCCGACAAGGATTGCCAGAGCTCGCCTCTAGTTTTGGGAAGTAAAATTATACGTTTCCTCCAAGCTGATATTTGCGAGGTAAACTTTTTATCTTGAATCACATTTACGATTAGCAGAGCCATGCTCAGGGTCAATTCCAACCCGCGCCCAGACGGGGTTTAGTAAAAAAATATATTTTGCAAACGTTAAGTCATAATGCGCCACTCTAGGACATATGTCTGCGGGATGAGGAGAGTTATATCCCATGCTGGTCAGAAACCAGCCGTCTACGTGGATGAGATATTTAAAATATGTTTCACCTTTGTCATGATGATGGTGATGATTTGTCCACATAATATGATTAGGAAGAACTAGCTTCATTTGGATTAAGAACACGTCAACCGTTTTTTTTTTTATTTATTATTTATTAATTCATTCATTTATGATGCACCACTTTAGCCTAGGCTAGGGGATATAGGGAGGAAGGGGCCCATGCTGGTCAGAACCAGCCACGTGTTGGGGGAGGAAAAGTAAGGTTCTCACGTCGCGGTCTACAACGTCTTCGTCAAGCAGACTTATGCTCATTGCCAAATCATACACTGTTTGTTTGTCTTGTTTATTTGGATTAAGGACGCGTCAACCGTTAGGTCATAATGCACCACTCTAACCTAGGGGGGTGGGGGAGGGACTTGATTAAACATTTTTGTACCCAACTTTGATCACTCACTGATATGACTGCAAATGGAGTTAACCGAGTCATTTTATGTCGACGTGAGAAAATAGGGCGCTTCAACCGGTTAGGTCATATGCGCCGCCTGTGATATTGAATGTTGATAAGATGAGTTATTGGTGTGTTTGATGATTAGCTTGTTTTCCAAGTGTATATATAAGAAATAAAATGATGATGGTAGTTGCAGAACGAAAGTTTTTATGTGACCGGAAATAATTAAATTAAAGAAATTTGTATGACAATGTTGTGAATAATTTTTTTTAAATAGTTTACTTTTGACGAGAATATTTAGAAAGTTTGTCGCCGTAATCATATGATAGAATTGGGAGAGATCAAATTGCGTGCGCAAGGCATCATAATTGGAAAATTCTGCTAGCATATGATGAACAGTTAACGTTACATCACTTGTGTCACATCAAAGAATAAATTTTTAGTTTTCCGTGACAGGCCTAAAATCTAAACAATAAACGGTAGACCACACAAAAACGTGGACAATTTTTTAATTGTGTCATTTATTTGGGTTAAGGGTGCGTCAACCGTAGGGTCAAAACGCGCCACTTTAGCCTCTAGAGGATGTTGGGAGGACAATCCAATGCAGGTCTCATGTCGTGGTCGTCATCATCTTTGTCATAGTTCGTGTTGCCATGGTTGTCGTCGTCGTCTGAGAGGTCGTCAAGGAGCGGTGGAGGGAGGGGGGTGTACCCGACGACGATTCTTACAGCTCACCTCTAGCCAAATACTCCCTTTCATATTAGCTGATGTTTGTTAGATGGACTTTTTCTCTTTCCTCGACCTTTTCGATTAGCATGCAGTGCCTTGCTTTATTCCGATTCTAACCTGGGTGTGGGAATTATAATCCCATGATGAAACAAACCAGACTTATAGGTATAGAAAGGGACACTGAATGTCTTTTTATGATGTAAAACTGCGCGTCAACCGTTAGTTCATAATGCGCTACTCTAGCCTATGTGATATGTGGAGGACAATCCTATGCTAGTCAGAACTAGCCGCGGGTAGGGCGATGGAAGGGCAAAGATCCATATGTCGACGGCCAGAGCTCGCCTCGGGAAGTTAAATACTCCCCTAGATAACAATGGATGTTCGAGAGATTAGATTTCGGTACTCTTTCGTTGGGTATGGTCAGTTTTTAACATGTTTTTCCGCATTTAGGTGGTGCGCGCAGCCACCCTCGCGCGAACGCAGGTAGATTTCTTTCAGTCCGAGTCAGACACTCGTCGGAGCAGGTACACGGCGGTCTCCGCTCCGACCACCAATCTGACTTTGTATTACTTCTCTCTGCCATTTCCCTCACTCGGCTGTAGGCTTTCGCCTTCTTCCGTTCTATTACGATGGATCATGCGGCTGGGGCACTTACCTATGTTTATGACACCACATTCGAGGGACGTGGGTTCGATTCCTGCCTAAAGCTTTGTTTATAATAACAGATTTTCGGAGGAAACCTGCCTAGGGGGAAAACTAGTTTTAGGTTACTAAACTAGGTATGATAGTATTTGAATAAGTGGGGAGGAAGGAATGGCCGAGGGTTGTTTTATGATTTACTCCCAGCATTCGCCCTGGACTTAGCAAAACCTCGGAAAAATCAGGATTGTCGGTTGCTTGTATCGAATGCGACGACGACGTGAGAAACAAGGGCGATTCATCCGTTAGGTCATATTGCGCCGCCTGTGATAATGAAAGTTGATGAGTATGAGTTAATGGTGTGTTTGATGGTTATATTATTTTCTTAGTTTATTAATAACAAAATAATATTATGATTATAGTAATAGCAAAACAATAGTTATGAATGTGAATGAAAATAAAGAAATTGAAGAAATGTGTATGTTCTGAATTAAATTTTGTTAATAGATTACTTCAGATGAGAAATTTAGAAAATTTGTCGCCGTTATCATATAATAGAAGTTCTTCATATGAATGGGAGAGATCAAATTGCGTGCGCAAGGCATCATTTGATACATTCTGCTAGTATATGATGTACGGTTAAAGGTACATGACTTGATAAGACTGGTGACATTATTGGTTACAAAGCATACTTCCATACATTCTAGCTGAAGTTTGCGACATGACCAATTCTCTTGAATCGCCTTTTACGATTAGTGGAGCCATACACTGGGCCAATTCTACCCCGGGCCAGACCTGGGGGGGGGGGGCTGGTCAGGTCACCTTTTGGCTTTTAAAATAACACTTGTACGGAGGGAAACTACAGCTGTTATAGGGTGCAATGTTCGGCCCCTCTCCAGGTGAACTAGGTACGTTGAGGGCTCTTTAAGTGATCTCTATTTGGTTTATTTGGTTTAGGGGCTCGTCAACCGTTAGGTCATAATGCACAACTCTAGCATAGGGGATATGGGGAGGAGGTTCCCTTGATGTCAGAACCAGCACGGATAAGGGGAGGAAGAGTTTTTTTTTGTTGTTTATTTGGATTAAGGACGCGTCAAACGTTAGGTCATAATGCACCACTCTAGCTAAGGGGGGTAGGGAGGAGGGGCCCATGCTGTTCAGAACCAGCCACGGGTAAGGGGGTTTCTCGCGTCGCGGTCGTCATCGCCTTCGTTATCGTTCGATGTGTCATTGTCATTGTCGCCGGAGGGTCGTCAAGGGAAGGGGGAAAAGGTCCCTGACGACGTTTGCCGAGCTCCCCCTTTTTATTTCGGGGAGTAAAATACTACCTTTCAAATACGATGTTTGCGGGGGGCCTTTTTTCTTTTTGAATCGCCTTTCACGATTAGCAGAGCCAACATTTGGGCCAATTCTCCCCGGGGGCCCGACAGGAGGGTCTGGGATCGTTTTCAAGACGGGGTTCAAAACCCGGGACCCCCCGGGATCAGAGTATCGCGCTAAGCGCTCGAATTAACACTTTGGTATTGGCTTTGGTTTCTTTTTTGGGTTTGTTTGCGAAAAAAGTTCCTGTGAATAAAGTCAATAGGCATATTTGTTGAAACATGGGAATGATCATATGGCCGCTCGGGGGCGGCCCCTTTCATTTTACACAGTTGAAATAATAGGACAGTTCATCTGTAAACATCAGTGCCGAAAATTTTTTTCTTATAATTTAAATAAATCAAAAAACTATTTGCGTAGTCAATGAGTGAGAGTCGGTCAGGGTTTTAACGTTCCCCTCAGTATCGAGGGGGAAAGGGGAACTTATCGACGAATTGAGAACATAACGCCCCCGGGAAAGCTGGGAGACAAAACGAATCACACAAAACCCCCTTTAACAACATTAGTTTAAATTTAAACAATTGTTGTTGTTGTTGATATAATTAATATATACCCAAAGATATAGTAAAAAAGTGTATACAGTATTATTTAGTCGAGGCGTAGGGGGAGAGGGGGGGGATTCTCGAAAGTCAATTTTTTAATTACTTAATTACAGTCATTTTTTTCCCGTCTTCAAAAAGCTTTCATGTACGGGATAGGGGGGTTTTAATTGAGAAGGCAATCCCTGAGTACGGCAATTGCACCAACAATGTTTATGACGTCGGGTAAAAAACAAGTAAAACGAGACGAGGGGGAAAACTAGGGCGTTCAACCGGTTAGGTATATTGCCCCCTGTGAATGAAAGTAAATTAGAAGATTTAAATGAGGTATTTTTGTGATTAGATTGTTTTCTAAGGTAAAAAAACAAAATAAATTGAAGTGAAGAAAGTAATAGCAAAATAAAAGTTATGTATGTAAATAAAAATAAAGAAAAAGAAAGAAATGGTATGAATTATTTAAAGTTTGTTAAATAGATTATTTTGATGAAAAATTTGGAAAGTTTGTCGCCGTTATCATATGATGAAGTTCTTATATATTGGGATAGATAAAATTTGCGTGCGCAAGGCATCATTTTTTGGTACATTGCTAGCATATGATGTCGGTTAAAGGTACTCACATGTGTACAATGGGAATAACCTTTTTTGGGTTAAGAGATATCCGTGTTTAGGCGTGGTGCCCTATCGAAGTCTAGACAATACCCCCTCTTTCTACGAGGAGCGAGACGTAGGTGGACAAATTTTTTAGCAATGGGGGGCATCACATTACGCAATTTGTATTTTGCAACACATCCCAAGATTGTTTGTCGCAAACCCAAAAATCTTTGCTTGAATCCCCTCTTGACATTTGGAACGGGAACTAGATGAAATAACGTCGCGACGCTGGGAAGTTTCCTTTAAACCCCATCAGCGTGTTTTTTTCCCTCTATGCCCCCCGTGTCCAGGGGGCAGCAAAAATCATTATATAACCCTTTTAGGTTAGTTTTTTAAATAGAATTGGATGCTTGTACCAAATGATGACTTTTAATACATAGTTCTAAGCTGAAGTGAACTTTTAAAATCTGAACACAAAAGGGTTTTTCCCCAACGACAGCGTTTGAATGTATTTTAAAAGTTCCGGATGGCGAAAACTCTGCAGGAAAAATGAAACACTCGTTTGCCTGAAAGTTTAGTTAAGGGGGAGCAATAAAAAGCACTTCCCAAACCCTTTTTGTCAATTTTTGGAGCCATCTGTGAATACCAAAGTAAACCTTGATGTTCATGGAAAACTTTTTAAAGTTAATTTGAATACACATCGCAAGTAGATTTTTTTCAAAACGAACAGGTCAAATAAATAACGGCTCTGGTGTAAAACCCGGGCGGGTTATTGTAAAAACAAAATAAAAAATTTTGGGAGATGAAATTCTATAAGATTTAAAAAAAAGTTTTCATCTTAATCCCGTTTGGAAGAGATGCCTTGGGTTTTTTATCAAAGGTTGACATATGTCTTTTTAAAAAAATTCCGTTTGCTTGGTGGTTAGGGATAGCTTAATTTATACATACGTACCCATCAAGAGGTTTCTCCCTTCTGCCAAGGAGGACACACCTGTCGGATACAAGCGACTACCGGGTTGTTTGAAAGCACCAAGAGCAATCGAAGACCCACAAGGTGGACAGTGTCTAGAAGTTTTTAAGGGTTTTGGGTTTTTGTGAAGAGTATACGAAAATCCTAGCCATCTTTGGAGCAAACTAGAGATCCCAAAAATTTTCAAATGCAAGTCCTATCTGCACCCCACGAGATTACTGAGAACTTTTAATAGGTTGATTTTTTAACATGCATTTTTGCGTAACCAACAAAGGGGTCTTTCCCAATTTTGCTTTTTTTCAAAACCAGCCGAGAAGACGGACATTTGTTTTTGAAAGAAGTTCTACATTTTAAACGATAGTTTGGGGGGCATTTTGGATTCCTTGAAGCGGCAAAAGTGAATGCACTGAGTTTTTTCGGGAGAGAATCGGCCCCCCCCTTTCGAGCCCATTTGCTTATTTTTTTCAAACCCAAATTTTCACGTGTCTTGAGCTGTCGATAAATTTACCCATCTGTAGAAGTTCCCAGGTCATCACAAATTTGGCACGCATTAGGCCCTTTGGGATAAATCCCCTACACGTTTTTTCCAAAAGCAAACAGTGATACCCAAAGACCGAGCCTTTTGGTAACCCGTTCCGTGAGAACGAGCTGACAAAAATGTTAACACGCACTTGAAAATTCTATCTTTTAAAAAGTTTTTTAAAAATTTTGGCATGTGCCCCCCAAAAACCCCACTCGGAATTGTTGAGTAATTATACCCCCCATGTTGTATGTATGCTTTTTAATTCAAAAAGCACACAACAACAGTTGTTTTTGCAACAAACCCTTCTTGAATAAAGTCTCTAATCGAAAACCAAGTGGTCGATGGTGCAACGACGTTGACGAAACCAATAGACGTTCGCCAATAAAAAAAAACCCGGGGTTCCCCCATCCACATTAGCTTATGTGACTTTAAGTGAGAAACCGGGGGGGGCTTCAACCCGGTTAGGTCATATTTCCCCCGTGTGTATTTTTTTTAAAAAATTTTTTAGATTTATTTTGGGAAAAAGGACGCGCAACCGTTAGGTCATAATGACCCTTAGATAAGGGGGGTGGGGAGGAAGGGCCCCGCTGGTCAGAACCAGCCCCGGGGAAGGGGGGGGAGGGGGGGTTTCTCACGTCCGTCGTCATTTTCTTTGTCATCGCTCGTCGTGTCATTGTCATCGTCGCCGGGGGGTCGTCAAAAGAAAGGGGGAAAAGGGGGAAGGGCCCCCATAAAAGTGAATAAATTAGTAAAGGAAAGGTGTTTTTGATTATTATATTGTTTTCTAGTTTAAAATAAAACAAAAAAAGATGGTGATGATAATATAGCAAAATAAAAATTATTTATACGAATGGAAATAAATGAATAAAGAAAATCTGTATGATGTGAATAAAGTTTGGTAAAAAATTTATTTGAATACACACAATGATGTAAGTGCTGGCCTGATCCAGCCAGAAGAATATTTCCGAAATTCAAACAACATTCCCTAATTTTTAGCAAGCAGAATGACAGAGATTTATAGTTTTAGTTTATATAGATTAAGGGCGCGTCAACCGATAGGTCATAATTCGCCAATTTAGTCTAGGGTGTGTGGGATGGAAAATCCCATGTTGGCCAGAACCAGCCACGGGAATGGGGAGGAAAAGGAAGATTCTGTCATCGCGGTCGTCATCGTCTATGTCGTCTATGTCACTCTTCGTATATGTCATCGTCTGTGTCATCGTCTGTGTCATAGTCTAAGTCATCGTATATGTCATCGTCTGTGTCATCGTCTATGTCATCGTCTTTGTCATCTTTTATGTCATCGTCTATGTCATCGTCTATGTCATCGTCTATGTCATCGTCTGTGTCATCGTCTGTTGTGACACTCCGGCTTCTTGCTCAGTGGAGAAAGGGGCGTGGCCATCTGTCTGGTCTTTACTTCCGTAGTTGTACAGCTGTTAGGCCCCAAACGTAATTCCTAAAAAATGGTTACCAACTAGTACTAGTATCAACAGTGGAAATGACGAAGGACTAATAATGATACTAGAACACAAGATGTAAAGAACGGAATGGTTTATTGTCGGATAAGTGCCGACGTTCCGTAGGATGCATAACCACAAATAATAATAACATAAAAAACAATAATACCCAGCAGAGTACACAATTAGCATACCTAACATAATACAAGGTCTGCCTCTCTAATGAGACTAAGGTCGGCCACCACTGCACTTAACCGGAAAATAAGCGTGGGGTCGGGTTTCTAGCCTGACGCGGCTAAGTGCAAGTGGTCTCCGACACCTTCGGCCATCTTGACCAAATTTAACAACATTTATGTCACAGAGTAGAAATATCACAGGAGAATATAGGTGGGGCCTTTATAGGCTTAGGCCTAAAAAACCCTTTGGGTCTTCAGGTTAAAACATAGGATATACCTGGGTTACACGTACCCAACATAAGATTGTCCGAGTGAAAATAATAATACAATTCTATTACAATTTAACAAAATCAATAATCGATAAGCGACAAATGCCTTGTAGGCTAGGTACGCAGTTCACACTAAAAGGGAGACCGACTACAAACATGACATAGGTAATTATGTTTGCTAGGCCTGTGACGTACCATTAAATCAATAGGCCATATGGACTCTCAGGAATATAGGCCTACTGAAGGTGGGCACAAAAAAATATGGTTCAAGCGTTCTTCTCATAGTCAAGTCCTGGACTACTAGGAAAATAAAATGCCGGGTGGGACTATATATAAGCCAAAGCCCTAATCAAAAAGTCCAACGTAAGACTAGCCGACTAGAAATAGGCAAGGCCTTACTCTCAAGCTACTAGTAAATCTGAAAAGCCTGGCTTTATAATCTAGTTTATCAAATTCTAGTTTGGGCCTAAAGGGGTTTTTTTCAGAAAACTAGTTCATGGGCCAACTGTAGGGCCTAGGCCTAGTGGGGACTGTAGCAAAAGTTCAACAAGGGAAACGTCCCAAAGTGGTGATGTGGGCTAAAACACCCAGGGACACAAATACCAAGAGTAGGTGTGAAATCCACAGCTTCCATCCTTCGAACCCAGGAACATGTCACGAAAACTTGATTCTCTTCTCCTACCCTAGCAGGCGTTAGAAGACTAGAATCTTGGGCAAAGTCGCCGTGCGTCTTCCCCTGAGATATCCAACATGGTCCGGAACAAAGGTGAATCCTACTTCCGTGTAAGTTCTGGTCCGTACTAATACCTAAAGAAAAACAAAAGAATATCCCACAAAACCATTACGAGCCGTCTATGGAGTGTGACCATGCCAATGCATGTCCTAGCAAAGTTAGGATAGCCAAGCTATATTCAGATAGAAACTTACCCAACAGGGGACTAGACGTGCAATACTCCCACATCACCACACGAGGCGTCGAACCAAAGCCTTTCTCGTAGAAAGACGACTGTATTCGATGAGAATCTGGCTGGAAAGAAACTTCAGTTCTCAACCGGAACAGCTGAACGCCCCTTTTTTACATCCCACCGCCGTAGGGAGGGCTCACCGCCTACCATCCGCGTTCGCGAGACAGGTGTGCCAACCAACACTTTCCGCGGAATAGGAGCCAATTCAAATGGGTTTTACAGAGGGAAATAGTCAGATCGGAGCAGTATGCTGTGAGTAGTTCTGGCAAACTACGCGCGCCAACAGTATTAGGATACCTAGAACCTTAATAGATGCCAGTCTATTTAAATTTTCTAGGTGTCACACTGTGTCATCGTCTATGTCATCGTCTATGTCATCGTTTGTGTTGCCATGCTTGTCGCCGTCGGGGAGGTCGTCGAGGGAAGGGGGAGAGGTCCCAGAGCCGCCAGAGCTCGCCTCTAATTCTGAGGGAAACCTTCTTGGTAGGTGAGTTTGTGAAATGGACTTTGTCTCTTTCCTCGCCTATTAATTACGATTAGTAGAGCCATGCTTTTGGCCAATTTTCTAGTACATTACTCCGGATTTGATAAAGACTTGAGAAATTAGGGCACTTCAACCGTTAAGGTCATTTTGCGCCGCCTGTTTTTTTTTAAATTTGGATTAAGGAATAAGGACGCTTCAACCGTTAGGTCATAATGGCACCACTCTAACCTAGGTGGGGGGGAGAGGCCCATGCTGGTCAGAACAGCCATGGGTAAGGGTGGAAGGGGGAGTCTCACGCCGCGGTCGTCATTATGTTCATCGTTCGTTGGTGTCATTGCCGTCATCGTCTCGAGGGTCGTCAAGGGAACGGGGCAATGTCCACGACGACGATTGCCAAAGCTCGCCTATACTTTCAGGGAGTAATACTACCCTCATATACTAGCTGATGTTAGCGAGGTGGACTTTATCTCTTGAATCGCCTTGTACGATTAGCAGAGCCATTATCTGGTTCAAAGTAAATTAAATGCGTTTATGGTGTGTTTGATGATAATATTTTGTCTTTGTTTATAAAATAACATAAAATGATTTATTTTTGTATTAAATGAATGCAAACAATTATGAATCCCCGGCGCTTAGTTCTACGAAGGGCCCCAGATGGGGTAGAAGAACTAAGATAAGTATACGGTTAGTTTTGGTTTGTTTTAAGGTGCGCCAACCAATAGGTTACTTACTGTAAGCTACTTTAAACTTTAGTGATGTTAGAACTGATCAAAGCTGGAGAGATAACAAAAATTTTTGGAGGAGAAGTTATGAAGTTTATTAGGTTTAAGGGCGCTTCAACCGTTAGGTCATATTGCGCACCCAGCTATTATATAGTTAATTAGTTACATACTCAGTAGGGCCTACATATTATATTTCTTCAAAAGGGTGGAAACGTAAGGGCTGACGTGGGAGAACGCCGGGTGGAGATGCCTGTGCTGGTCAGAACCAGCAAGCATGCGGAATTTACTACGACGTGAGAAACTAGGGCTCTTAAACCGGGTAGGTCCATTGCACCGCCTGTGATATTGTAAGCTTAGAAAATTAATTTAACTGTGCGTTTGATGTTATATTGTTTTCTAAATTTATGAAGTTAAATACATTTTTAACTTAAGAGCTGAATGTGATAGCAAATGAAATACAATGTATTAAAAGAAAAAGAAAAAAAAGAAAAAATTTAAAAATATTGAGAGAATTTTTCATACGACGACGTGTGAAACAAGGGCGCTTCAACCGGTTAGGTCAAATTGCGCCGCATGTAATAATGAAAGTTAATGAGATGATAAGTATAAACAATAATTGGACTCATCATGTTCTTTTAGTAAATTAATATATTAAATTAAAGGATAAAGGAAAAGTTCGGGTACTTTCAGTACCCTTCAAAAGGCAACAAACCAAACAAAAAATAAAACTCCGTCTCCCAGTCAAGGTCGACACCATCTAACAAACACGGCCAACTTGATCTCAATAAAAAATACACATTCAAATAAAAAATAAAAATTATACCACAATTATGCCCAGAATAGTTCTATGGCTTGGGGACAAACTCTTTCCAAATCGCCGTGTAAATCAATGCTCGGAGCACTGATAACATCATCAGCACAGACATCAAGGCAGCCTCCTTCAGCCTCCGTCTATGCGAATTTGCTTCGTGTAGAATGATTGAAGCGTCATGCCAGTTCACATAATAATGATGTTCATAAAACGTGCTCCGCTAGTTTTGAGGAGTATACCTTGTGTTGTGCAACGTTGTTTTTATGTTCCTTTAACCTGACTTCCAGAGGCCTCTTGGTTTCTCCAATGAGATAGCACCACACACATGGCTTGAGTAAACTGCATTTTTCGACGATTGTGATACGTTCAAGGGCTTGGTTTTTGTTAATATACTTCTTAAAGTTCTGGAAGATTGAAAAACTGTTCGTATTCCAAATGGAGAAAGTAAACGTCTGATTTTTTCTGACAAGTTAGGGTAGTAATCCAGCACAACTGTTTTTTTAATCTTTGGAGGATCTAGAACTTGACTAATGTTCTGTCAACACTTCCGTAGTCCTACCTGTAGTTGGAGTAATCATTTTTCGAACCAGATGACTTGGATATCCATTTTTACAGAAAGCATCATTCAAGTAGGCCAGTTCTTGGTTCAACAAAACAGGTGAAGAACAGTTAGACGTTGCTCTTACAGAAAGACATTTCATCACACCCTTCTTTACATGGAACGGATGGTTTGAGTCAGCTCTCACGTACTGATCAGTATGTGTAGGTTTTCTGTACACACAAGTGGTCAAACTAGAACCGTTTTTTTTTTTGGTTTATTTGGATTAAGGACGCGTCAACCGTTAGGTCATAATGCACCACTCTAGCCTAAGGGGGGTGGGGGAGGGGCCCATGCTGGTCAGAACCAGCCACGGGTAAGGGAAGGAAGGGGGGTTTCTCATGTCGCGGTCGTCATGGTCTTTGTCATCGTTCGTTGTGTCATTGTCATCGTCGCCGGGGGGTCGTCAGGGGAAGGGGGCAAGGTCCCCGACGACGGAACTATCCTTTGAAATTTGTAAGTTTAGGAAAGGAAGCAATCCGTCCTTCTCTTCTTCAACTGTGAATGTTATGTTGTTGTGGAATGCATTCAAATCTGCATGCAAAGCAATTAAATCTGCCTGTGTCCCATGATGAATGCAGAGAATGTCGTCTACATATCTACATATCTAATCCAAAGATATTTGTTGGTAGAGTTTACCTTAAGCACCTCAGTTTCAAAATGGTCCAAAAAGAGATCCGCTAACAATGGCGACAAGCAGCTTCCCATTGCCAAGCCGTCCAGTTGGGCAAAAAACTTGTCTTCAAATTGGAAGTAGCATAACGTCACACATGCAGTCAATAGTTCAAGGATGCTTTCTACAGGTAATTTTGTTCTGTCAGAAAGAGAAGCGTCCGAAGAAAGTTTCTGTTTAATGAGACCTAAAGTTTCTTTCACAGGGCACCGAAGGAAACAAATTTACCATAATATAATAATAATAATAAATCGCCACTCAAGCAAAGTGGATGTGTGGAGGAGAGACATGCTGGTAGGGTAGGGTTGAAGAACTGTGGTGTGGGGAGGGGTTGTCCCGTCGTGGTCGTCATGGTCCTCGTCATTGTTCGTATTGTCATTGTCGCCTTCGTCTGGGAGGTCATCGAGTAAATGGGGAGGGGTCCTCGACGACGATTGCATGGAAGGACTGTAAAAAATAGCCTCTAATTTGGTTTCCATAGAACATCACGACGACATGAGAAAGTAGGGCGCGTCAACCGGTTAGGTCATATTGCGCCGCCTGTGAATGAAAGTAAATGGAGAAGAGTTAATGCAGGTATGTTTGATGATTAGTTTGTTTTCTTAGTGTATAAATAACAAAATAAATTTATGATGAAAGTAATATCAAAATAAAAGTTATGTATGTAAATAAAAAGAAGAAATGTGTAAGTGTGAATTAAATTTTGTTAAATAGATTACTATGAATGAGAATTTAGAAAGTTTGTTCCCGGTTATCATAATTGATAGAAGTTCTTCATATTTGGGGGGAATCAAATTGCGTGCGCAAGGTATCATATTTGGTACATTCTGCTAGCATATGATGTACGGTTAAAGGTACGTCACAAATGTCACATATGGGAAAAACCTTTTCTCTGGTTAAGAGATATCCGTGTGTTAGGCGTGTGTGCCCTATACGAAGTCTAGACAATACCACCTCTTCTCTACGTGAGAATCGAGATGTAGGTGGACGAATTTTGTTAGTCAATGTTGGCATAAACACTACGCAATTTGTTATTTTGCAACACATCCCAAGATACTTGTCGCAAATCCAACAATCTTTGCTTGTATCCACTCTTGACATCTGGAACGGGAACTAGATTGAAATCAGCGTCGCGAACGTGGGAAGCTTCCTTAGCAGCCCTATCAGCGTGTTCATTTCCCTCTATGCCCATGTGTCCAACGACGACGTGAGAAACTAGGGCGCTTCAACCGGTTAGGTCATATTGCGCCGCCTGTGAATGAAATAAATTAGGGAAGAGTTAATGCGGTATGTTTGATGATTAGATTGTTTTCTAAGTGTATAAATAACAAAATAAATTGAAGATGAAGAAAGTAATAGCAAAATAAAAGTTATGTATGTAAATGGAAAATAAAGAAAAAAAAGAAATGTGTATGAAGTTACTTAAAGTTTGTTAAATAGATTACTTTGGGTGAGAAATTTGGAAAGTTTGTTTGCCGTTATCATATGATAGAAAATTCTTCATATGATGGGAGAGATCAAATTGATCGCAAGGGATCATATTTGATACATTCTGCTTAGCATATGATGTACGGTTAAAAGTACATCACATGTGCCACATATGGGAATAACCTTTTCTCCTTGGGTAAGAGATATCCGTGTGTTAGGCGTGTGTGCCCCATACGAAGTCTAGACAATACCACCTCTTCTCTACGTGAGAGGCGAGACGTAGGTGGACGCAATTTTGTTAGCTCAATGTGGGCATCACACTACGCAATATTGTTATTTCGCAACACAGCCCAAGATGCTTGTCGCAAAACCAACAATCTTTGCTTGAATTTCCCCTCTTGACATCTGGAACGGGAACCCAGAAATTTAAAAACAACGTCCCCGACGCTGGGAAGCTTCCTTAGCAGCCCTATCAGGGGTGTTCATTTCCCTCTATGCCCACGTGTCCAGGTATCCAGCAAAACTCTATTATAAACCCTTAGAGGTTTGTTTTCTAAATAGAATTGGATATCTTGTACCAATGATGACTTGAATAAAAGAAAGAAATGTGTATGAAGTTACTTAAAGTTTGTTAAATAGATTACTTTGGATGAGAAATTTGGAAAGTTTGTCGCCGTTATCATATGATAGAAGTTCTTCATATGATTGGGGGAGATCAAATTGCATGCGCAAGGCATCATATTTGGTACATTCTGCTAGCATATGATGTACGGTTAAAGGTACATCACATGTGTCACATATGGGAATAACCTTTTCTCTGGTTAAGAGATATCCGTGTGTTACGCGTGTGTGCCCTATACGAAGTCTAGACAATGACCACCTCTTCTCGACGTGAGAGGCGAGACGAAGCAGGACGAATATTGTTAGCCAATGTGGGCATCACACTACGCAATTTGTTATTTTGAAACACACCCCAAGATGCTTGCCTGCAAATCCAACAATCGTTGCTTAAATCCGCTTTTGACATCTGGAACTGGAACTAGATTAAAATCAACGTCGCGACGCTGGGAAGCTTCCTTAGCAGCCCGATCAACGTGTTCATTTCCCTCTATGCCCACGTGTCCAGGTATCCAGCAAAACTCTATTATATAACCCTTAGAGGTTAGTTTTTCAAAATAGAATTGAATGTCTTGTACCAAATGATGACTAGAATACATGAGTTCTATAGCTTGAAGTGAACTTAAACTATCTGAACACAAAAGGTATTCTTCACAACGACAACGTAGAAAGTATTTAAGAGCTTCACGGATGGCACATAACTCAGCAGTGAAAACTGAACACACGTCGCTTAGCCTGAAACGTTCAGTTAAAGTGGAGCAATAAAAGGCACTTCCAACCTTGTTGTCAATCTTGGAGCCATCTGTGAATACCAAAGTAAACCTTTGATGTTCATGGCAAATCTTTCTAAAGTTAATTTTGAATACACTATCGCAAGTAGAATTTTTATCAAAACGACAAAGGTCGAATTTAAAAATCGGCTCTGGTGTACGACCAGGGCGGGTTAATACTCAAAACAAAATTAAAAACTGTTGGCAGATTAAATTCTATAAGATTAAACAAAAGTTTACATCTTAACCCCGTTGGAAGGGTTGCCCTCGGTTTGTTATCAAAGTATCTGACATATTTCACATTGAAACATCATGGTTTGATGGATGGTTGGGCATAGATTTAATTTTTATTACGTACGTACCCATCAAGAGGTTTTCGCCGTTCTGCCAAGGAGGACACACCTGACTCGGCATACAAACTGACTACCGGGTTTGTTCGAAATGCACCAAGAGCAAGACGAAAGACCACAATGGTGGACAGTGTCTAGAAGTTTAAGGGTTGTGTGTACTTGCTGAAGAGTATACGAAAAAATCCATAGTCCATCTTGGAGCAAACTAGAGATCCGTAAATTCTCAAAATGCAAGTCCTATCTGCACCCCACGATGTATTGCTTAGAACTTTCAATAGGTTGACTTTCAACATGCATCTTTTGCGTAACTCAACAACGTGGTATTTCCAATTTAGCTTTTTGTCATTCGTTAATCGGACTTCCCTTCAATATTGTCCTAACTCCAAGCGGGCATGCACTGCACCCTGGTCAGGTTTCCCAAGATAATTTTTTAATTTTTAATCTTAGATAACTCATGTTTTTACCATGGACAACCTCTATTCTCACGCCGTGAAATTCATGTATCTTGCAGATAAATATTTATCCTGGTGCAGAGAAAATATAATCGGGTCTTATGGTCTTAAAGTTGGAAATTTGTAGCCTATTTACTTATACATTTACAACCCGCGATTTCAAATGTTATTTTTGTTTTCTAATATAATAGATATGAGTAAACTTAAATATTATATTTTGTATCCATGTATAAATATATCTACATCTCTCTCAAGAGCAATGAAACAAACAAAAGAAAAGTCTCCCACGCCGGTACCATGCATAATTGGATGAGCATAGCGAGCGAAGCGAAGATTCCATTTCACTGCACTGGAGAAATAATCCGGAATGTTTTTTTTTCTTTTTTTCTGTTTGTATTTTTGTGTTTCTGTTAGCACGATTCCGACTAAACCGATACTCCAATTGAGATGAAATTTTGTGGAGGCCTTCGAAATCTCTGAACTTAGAACTGCCACGTTTTTGAGCGCAATCGAAAAAAAATTTCTCAACAAAAACGCAATTTTACGATTTTTTCGATTAAAAAAAAATTCTTCGACTTATAACACCTACATGCTTTATTCGATTGTAATGACTTTTTCACAGAACCTTAATTTTATGAATTTATATATTCGTGTGAAATTTGAGAGTAATCGAAAAACTATTTCTCGTGAAAATTGCAATTTTACGCATTTTCGTTTTTAAAAAATTACGCTCATCCAACAACGCGCCTGAAAAAGCGTTTGCGAAGCTTCCTAGTAAAATAATAATAAATTAAACTAATCAATTTATAATTAAATTGGATAAATTTTATCCAATTTAATTACGAATTGTTGTCTTACTATACATTTGTCGACTCCTCCTTTGTAAATGTTGTCCTCCTTTCTAAATCAGTTTTATAACTGAATAGGAAAGACGAAAAATAAATCAAATAAATAATATGAGAAGGTAGATAGGGTGTCTGCTGATATTTATTTATATTATTATTATAAATATTTATATTTATTATAAATTAAGATGTATTGAAGATAAGAAGAAAAAACACAAAAAATACAAATTTTGAGTTTGACAATTTTTTTAAGGGTGTTCCGACAAGTTTTTTTGAAATCCATATCATTGGGAGTATCCTGGGACTGTCTGGATCATGTTCTGAAATTTCCAGCTGGTTACCTCTCCGTTGCTGTTAACTTCTTTATTTGAAGAGCTGGAGCCCGTCGTCGCTCTGATTACTAGCTTCAATCAATGCCATTTACGAGATTATTAATTGAAAGTTTACAGCTTACTCCATAGCTACGACTACGATATAGACAGACGATGCACGCACGCACACACACATTTATTAGACGTCTGTGTCAGTGGCTGTGTGTATGTGTGTTAGTACTGTTGTTTTTTATTGTTGATTGTTGTTGTTTTGTATCTTCATTACAACCCGTAACGTCAATGGCGAGCCTTGTACCCTTTAGATGTAGTCCAACAGAGCATCGTATTACCTACGTGTGTAGGTTTGTGAATATATAGTTATGGTACGCAATAGATACGTAACGCGCATTCAAACTTCGTACCTAAATCGTGCAGCTACCGCGTGTAGAGCGGTTTGTGTACTAGTACAATGGCCCGACCCGTACTCCTCGGCTGCGCGATACCGACTAGTGGGTCACGTGACTAGCGCCCGTCCAAATACTGTAATATGTCTATTACAGTATTTGGCCCGTCACCGAATCGCGGGGAGTTCCGACCTTACCCGAGAACGACCGAGCAGAAAGCTACCGCCCCGTGAAGCACCTACGCTGTATGCTCTTTCTCACCCGTGGAGTTGGCCTCGTTGAATCGTATCCTCTTAAATTGTGAACCAAGTGATGAATCCAACCTCTATTTTCTCCATCCTTACTGTATGATATCTCAATATAGACTGTACTTGAATAATACCAATAAAAAGTCAGTATTTTACACAATATCTGGCTAAATCTACGTTCACTGAACCAAACGCGTCTATCTTGTCCGAGAAACATTGAAAACAAATAAAAGTGCGACAATGTTTCGTGCACCGCCTTGTTGACGGAGAGTTTCAAGATTCCTACGCCTGTTGACCTGGGCAAGGTCTACTAGATCCCCGCCTCTCTCCGCCGATCTAGTAGACCTTGGACCTGGTTGACCTAATCACGCAGTTCGATTGCGACATGGGTTGTAGGTCGTGGTTATTATATGATTTGCATTTCACGCAATTACAATATTTATTTTCAATAACTTTTTATTTAGACCAATTATATTTTGTACAGGATATTGGACCTAAGTCCTAGAAAAACGCCAAAGTCATTGTGAGACGAGAGTGCGAGTCATGTGTTGAGTGTCCGGTAACATTAGCATTTAAGTTCATTGATTATTAAAGTATAATACTAGTTTTGAATTTAGTTGGTATAAAGGCGCGTCAACTGTAAGTCCATAACGCGCCACTCTAGCCTATGATAGGCTAGGGAGGAAAGACCCATGCTGGATCCAGCCTTACGTAGAGGGAAGAATGGGAATGTTCCTAGTTACTCGACACATGGCTCGCTCACTTGTCTAACATCAACTTTAGCGTTTTCCTAGTACTCAGTTTCAAATGTAATTTTTAATAGTTGTATAGGTACTTAAAATCGTAATGATATACTTGTTTATGGAAAGTCCACTCTGTTTAATAAGTAGAGCAAGTTCAAGTACAGAGATGCGATGTGTTGCTTATAGTGCACCGACCTTCATATCTGAAACACAATGTATTAATTCACCGTCACGTGCGCTATACTTATCACAATACCACAGCAATAATACCTGGCTCCGAGATTGAAATAATTTAATAAATAAGTAAGGACCCGGCGCCTCCACCAACAATGCTATTCATATGGAGATTAAATTTTTCTCTCTCTACCCGGCCCCTCCACCAAATGCGTATCAAAATCTTCTATTTTAATCATTTGTTTATGACGGAATACGGTAAATTTGACATCATTATGATAGAATTACGACTGTGATGTGCATTTAATTCCAAATATCAACTCCCACTCAGTCACAGAACTGATAATCAGTAGGGACATTAAATTTAAAGCAGACCAAGCCAACTCTGTAAGCATCGAAACCATCGACGAACGAACAATGACCATCTATAAATCGGCTTATTTAAGTAGGAACCATCGATCAATCAAGCTGGACACGATTACACCCGCGATTTTTTTGTTTGTTTATATTTGGACTAAAGACGCGTCTACCGTTATGTCAAAATGCACCACTCTAGCTTAGGGATATGGAGAAGAGAGGCCCAAGCTTTCCAGAACCAGCCACGGGTAAGGGGAGGAAGGGGGGTTTTCACGTCGCGGTCGTCATTGTCATTGACATCGTCGCTGAGGTGGTCGTCAAGGGAACGTGGAGGTGTTCCGATGACGACTGCCAAAACTCGCCTCTAGTTTCTGGGAGTAAAGATACTCCTCCTCTACTACCAGAAGTTTGCGAGGTTGACTTTTTCTCTTAAATCGCCTTTTACGATTAGCAGAGCTATGCTGTGGGCCAATTGTAAGAATTAAGGAGATAGATGCTGTGGTGAGCAGGAGGATAGCTAGTTTTTTTTTTAATTTGGATTAAGGAGGCGTCAACCGTTAGGTCATAATGCACCACTCTAGCCTAAGGCGGGTGGGGAGGAGGGGCCCATGCTGGTCAGAACCAGCCACGGGTAAGGGGAGGAAGAGGGGGGTTTCTCACGTCGCGGTCGTCATCGTCTTTGTCATGTTTCGTTGTGTCATTGTCATCGTCGCCGGGGGGTCGTCAAGGGAAGGGGGCAAGGTCCCCGACGACGAGGGTAATAAGATTGTTTGAGCCCTGGCAGGAGGGTAGTACACGTATTAAACTTGATACTCTCAAGCGGTAGGTCATAGGTTCGAAACCTGCTGCGAAAAGCAGCATTCAAAAAGCAAACGACAACGTGAGAAACTAGGGTGCTTCAACCAGTTGTTCATATTGCACCGCCTGTGATATTGTAAGTTAATAATTTAGTTTTGATGTGTGTTTGATGATTATATTGTATTGTGAGTCTATCAAAAAAGAATAATTACAGAAATGGAAATTTTTATTTTTCTAAAGTGTATTATTTTGGATTAAGGGCGCGACAACTGTTATGTCATAATGCACCACTCTAGACTAGGGGATATGGGGAGGAGGCGTTTATCCTGGTAAGAACCAGTTACGGGTATAGGGGGAGGAAAAAAGGGGTTCTCACGTAGCGGTCGTCATCATCTTTGTCATCGTTTGCAGTGTCATTGTCATAGTCGTCGGCAGAAGAAGTAATCTTTTTTTTTAGCAGAGTTGCTACTTCACAAATTAACACGTTCACAAATACATTGAATAATACATTAAAAAGTACTTATACTACCACAAGCCAATTTGGATTATTTGGATTAAGGACGCGTCAACCGTTCGGTCATAATGCACCACTCTAGCCTAAGGGTGGGGGGGGAGGAGGAGCCCATGCTGGTCAGAACCAGCCACGGGTAAGGGGAGACAGGGGGGTTTCTCACGTCGCGGTCTTCATCGTCTTTGTCATCGTTCGTTGTATCATTGTCATCGCGCCGGGGGGTCGTCAAGGGAAGGGGGCAAGGTCCCCGACGACGATTGCCAGAGTTTGCCTCTAAAGTTTGTAATTAGATACTACTACTGGACGGCGATATAAAATATACTAGTCCGTATCGAGGCCAAGGCATTGACAATAACTTCTAAATTTACCATCATAACAATAACTTCTAAATTTACCATCATAACAATAACTTCTAAATTTAACATCATAATTGGTTTGCAATCTGGACTTAAATTATTTGTTATAATAAAATAATTTCTTATGCAAGTATATAATAAACAATTGAATGAAATAAATAAAATACAATGTTTGGCCTCATGAACTTAACATAATACGTTTGTGTAATACATTATGATACCAATTCAGAAAGTATCCCAAAATGAACTTTTCTCGTTGTCGTTGTCAAGGAAAAGGGGAGGTGTCCCCGACGACGATAACCAGAGCTCGCCTCTAATTTCGGGGAGAAACATACTCCGCTCTTACTAGCTGATAATTGCGAGGTGGACTTTTCCCCTTGAATTGCCTTTTCAGGTTAGCAGAGCCATGTTTCGGGCCAATTCTACCCCCCAGACGGGATGGACCAGAGCGAAGGAATAAAATGTTCGACTTCGATGATATTTTTGGTGGAGGCGCCGGGCTAATAAAAGGTTACAAAAATAAATTATATTTTTTAAATTTCAATAACATAAATTGAACTGTGTTTACTCGAATTAAGTGTGATTCAATAAACTAATTGGAACAAAACACTTAGTAAGATTGACGCCGTTATCATGATAGAAGTTGTTCATGTGATTGGGAGAGATCAAATTGCGTGCGCAAGACATCATGTTTGGTACATTCTGCCAGCATGTGATGAAGAGTTAAAGGTACATCACATGTGTGACATCGGGGACCAACCTTTCCTCTGGTTAAGAGATATTCGTGTGTAAGAAAAAAACGACCTGAGAAACTAAAGCGCTTAAACCGGTAAGGTCACATTGCGCCGCCTGTGATGTTAAAAGTTGATGAGTTGAGTTAAGCACATCGATTTCCTGACGTTCACATTCTCTATTAGATTCATTAGGTTTAAGGGCGCGTCAACCGTTATAGGTTATAATGCTGGGCAGAACCAGCCAGTGAAGATGGTTATGTACGTCAACGTTATAAACTAGGGCGCTTCAACCGCTTTGGCCATATTGCGTTAAATGTGATATTGTTGGTTGATAAAATGTGTTTGATTATTATATTGTTTTCTAAGTTTCAAAAGTACGCAAAAAATAAAAAATTTTTAAAGGGAAAATTTAAAAAAGATTTTGGGGCATAAAAACCTTTTAGTCAAAAAATGGTCACTCAGCCTCAAAAATTTAGGGGGAAAATCCCGTTCATGTCAGAACCAGCCACTTTTGGGGTTGAAAAGGGGGTTCTACTTCATGGTCGTCGTCGTCGGAAAGGTCGCCAGTGATTGGGGAGGGGTTCACGACGACGATTGCATTTTAAAAGGGATGAAAATTTTACAGCAAAAAAACAAATTTAATGCTGTTTAAAAAACACTCGTGCAGTATTTTGCGAAACGCAGACAAATGCGTAAATTTTCAAATCAACCAATCACTTCAAAAAAAATATACCCTACTGCTTTTTAACAAACAGCTTTAATAAGACGTAAAAAAACAAAATTTAAACCCCATAAAACTTTGGCCGTCCTGTAAATTAACAGTATGCAGTGTGCTGCATCTACATGACTACTGTTTATTTAATCTCTAGTACACCGAAAAAAAAAAGGGACTGGTCTGAAAATATATTCAAAAAACAGCGCAAACATTGGCCGTCCTGTAAATTTAACACAGCGTGGCTGTTATCAATGACTATGTTTTTAAACATCTTAGTACACCGAAATAAAGTGCATGGTATGTAAATTACCCTAAAAACAGCGTCAAACATACCGTGCGTAAATTAACAGCACCCGGTTGAGCATTTACATGACGTACTGTTTATTAATCCTCGTACCCCTTAATAAGCAGATTTTTGAGAAGGCAGTGAAAAGTTTTTAAAAAAACTTTGGCCGCACAATAAAATGTTTTAAAAGTTTTTTAAGGTTTAACATTTAAAAATCCACACGATTGTACCCCCTTGGATTGATCAAGACGTGTAAAAAGCTCCTTTATTAGAAGTAATTTCCCATTTGTATGTAAAATTTTTATTTTTTTATAAAGTGACTTTTGGTAAAAATTTTTTATTTGGAGGGACATTTTCCATTTGCAGGTGCAAAGGAGTTAAATTTTTTTTCTATTGAGTTTTGGAAAAGATATGTCACTAAAAATATTGATTTTGGAATTCACAAATTAATTTACCAATCAGGCAGATCATTTAATGAATTTTTTTATGAAAAATTTTTAACAAAATGCAATAGATATATTCGTTTTAAAAACTTTGTAATTTTCAACTTTTCCGACAGGTATTTTTGGGAAAAAGGAATTTTTGGAGAAATTTTTGACAAGCTCAAAAACAGAAAGTTAACCTAAAAAAAGTAAATTAAAAAGTATATGATAAAGAAGTCAAAAAATTCACAGAAAATATGCGAATGAGATAAAACCCTGTAAGTGAATAACAGATTATCGTACCAGACTTAAAAAACAAAAAAGATTTCTAAATTTTGATCCGTTAGGCCCCTATATTTCAGCGTAAGGTGGAAGGCCTACACATTCCATGGAGAGATTCAAGTTCCCCTTTCCAGACCGAAAGAAAGGGAACATATTCAAAACTGAAAAAAAGGTATTAAAAACAAATTTTTGAATGAAAAAAAATTTTTTTAAAAATAATTGCAAATCTAGAAACATTTAATAAATTTTAAAATCAAGTGTCAGATTATAAGGATTTTTGGATATTTGAAAATGAAAAAGTTAGCATATTGCAAAAGGAATTGTAGAAAAAAAAAATTTAGACAAAAACTGCTGTTGTAACATTGATCTTCATCATACAGTGGGCCACCTTGACCAAGTGCCTGTGGTGAAACATAACCGTTCTATTCCGGGCAACAACAAAGCAACCCCAATACTTTTAAAACGAAACTAAATTTCCCTGTCTCCATATCCCGAAGGAGTAAGCGGGGCCCCGGGTGGCCAGCCCCCTAGGCTCGTTTATGATCAGGGGCTCTCCCCCTAAAAGCTGCCCCAAATTAAAATCTAGTAATCACGACTCAATGTTTGTTGGTGCAGTAATTAGCCAAACGAATCTATACCGGGAAAAAACCCACCAGGCATAAACCCTTTTCAGTACAAACATGTTAGGTCAAGAACTGTGACCCAATGTAGCGTGTAGTGTTGCACTGCGGCACAAATTTCAAACGAGTAGGGGCAAATATTAAGAATGTAAAAAATGCTCAGGATACCCAAAAAAAACATCCCACGTCCCTCAATCGCCTACACCCCACGACACCGCAGGGATTAAAATGCAAGGATTTGGGGAAGAAGTAACAGTAAATTAAAAAGAAATGTAACTTACGAAGCAATTTAGTTGAGACCAACAATTCAAATCCCCAGCACGCCATCTGCCCAAAAGGGGGCCAAACCCCAACAAGCAGGGCATCCCACCACCCACAACTTTTTGGCCGAAATGTGCTATAATGATTTGGCGACCAACCCCTCATTACCTACACCGTTCCAAATCAAAAACAAAAGTCTCAGCCCCACTCCCCGGGTCGAAACCCATCCCCATCAATCCCCCACAAAGAGATGGGGCGGGCCCGACAGTAAAACGAGGAGTTTGAGGGAAATTTCCCCTTTCCCCAATTCGTTTCCACAAAACTTTTCTCCCAACCCCCCTAAAAGCATCCCAGTCATTTACTTTGTCCAGATTCTCCAACTCCAACCCCCCTACACATATCGCCCAGCAACCACAAAGCCAGAAATTTTGGGCCTCAACGTCACAGAGCCCCAAAGGGTAACCATTTGACCCCCCCTCATTAATTCCCTCGGCACGTGTTGGGGTGTTTTTGAAATGAGCCAAGGATCCAGTATTTCAAAAGTAAATTTGGCTGTGTGGCCCACCTGATTCAAAAAAAAGGAGAGGGTCGGAAGCTCGAAAACCTCCCGGAAGGCAGAGTCATCTTACTAAAAATAAGAGGTTCGGAAGTAAGCCACTTGCACACGACCTACGAGCACCAAAAAAACCCCCGAGCATACGTGATTTCTCCCTTTGACAAATTGCCAGCCCCATGGGTGTGTCCTAGATCATATGTATGGCCTTTTGTAAGGCATATTGAAGATATATTTCGCGCCCAAGAAACGAAATTCTCGCTCACCCCCCATTCCCTCGCCAACATCCAGATGCCCATGTTTTCAAAAAAATTTCTTTTTTTCCCTCGCAATGCCCCCCACATTGGGTGCCCTTTCCCCACCCCAACAAAAACCCCCCCACAGGGGCGACCCTGAGGACGTCAGCGTTACTCCCGACCCACACCCTGCTTTAGTTACGGAACCTCTCCCCCGAGGGGGCCCAAAAATCCAAGGAGACAAGGTCACCCAATCCCCTTCCCACGGATGGGGAGATAACAATATGAAGAAGACGGATGCCCAGGTCCCCCCCCCCCCCGTCGCCAACGTGGTAAAATCTGGGGAAGACCAGGCCACCCAATGCCTCCTCCGCGGTCGGGGAGATACTAAATATAAGAGAGGGACTTCCCAGTTGCCCCCTCTTGATGTCGCTGACGTGGCCAAACCCGAGGAAGACCAGGTCAAAAATCGGCCTCCCCCAGGGCGAGGGACTTTTCAGCTGTGTCACCGTCAAAACCGTGATTGCGGGAACCCATCCTGCACGAGGCCCCTGGTGACTGGCTTACCCGTGACTGCAACCGAGCTTCGTCGCAAAGGCACCCCTTTAATTTTAAAACCCCCTAAACTATTGTCAAAAAAAAAGTAAAAAAGGCTAAACTCCCCCCCACACGTAACCAGCCCTCCAAAACCCCATAAAGAACCACAAAGCCTTAAATCACTAAAAAAATTGTAAATTTTCTTTGCTCAGCCAACAAGTTTTGCCAAATTTTAAAACAAACTAAGGAAGGGAACAGTCCCCTAATAACCCCGTTGCTTATGGCCACAGCCACAAACCACTAAAAAAAACCTCGCCAAAAATTGCTCGACTCGAAAAAACCCTAAAATAAACGAGCCCAAAACGCTTTCCCTTTAAATTTGCTCAACCCGGAACAAAATCAAAGAAATTGAGTTCCAAAAGCCCCTTTCCCCCCCTGAATTTTTTGTTCTGAACACTGCTTATCCACACGAAAAACTCCTTTTCCATTCCGGCACGCAAAATTTTGACCTTTTTGTCGCCCCACTTTATCCAGGAGGTGTCGCAATCCTTCCCAAAACCCCCACCCAACCTCTTTCCCATCCTGAAGTCAAAACCTTCTGCACGGAAAGTGTTTGAATGTTGGCGGCCTGGCGCTCTCTCGATCGCCCTTTAAAATTTCTCTGTCTACCGTTCCCCTTTTGGTGATTTAAAATACATTTCCTCCAAGCTTGATGAAGTGTACCCTTTCTCACCAAAAAATTTTTCTAAAGCAGATTTGTTTTATGCAGGACCAAATGTGGACTGTTTTACCCAATCACCACCCCGACAAAAAATGCCGACTGGTCCACTTTAATATCTTAAAAAACCTTTGATACACCAACCGTTCATGCCACTAGCAGCTCTCTTATCGAAAACTTTTTCACTTCTCTCGACCAGCATTGTTTCCGTCAGCTCTATGCCCCTGGCCGTCTGACCTTCCCCTTTTTCTAAACCCTTTATCTCCCAAAATCCCCCCCAAAAAAATAAAAGGGAAATGAAACGCTCTTTCAGCCCCAAAATACAGACAACTTTTAACCGGAAAGGGCAGAAAATTTGGCAGTCACTGTCAACTCCGGAGAGAGTGTATTTCTTGTTTTTACCACTTCCTGTACATTTAAATAAATCATTTCCGCAAAAAGCTGCCCCGCTTTAAACCCAAACCCAATTTCCTGGATCACACCAAAAAACGCGACCAAACCCCAGACCTTGCGATCCTTCTTTTTGAATGAAGTCGACTAAAAACCCGACTGTAAACAACATATCGTGATTTAAAAAAGTTCATGCTGAAACATTCGCCAAGCTAAACTTACTATAACGACCCCTTAATATAGAATCAAAGAACCCCTCAAAAGCTATTTGGTCCATGTTTAAATCCAGACCAATCCCCCGCAACCTAAAGCAACCTCTCTCTTATCGCTAACGGTAAAATTTATATCTGAGCATCATTCAAGTGAACTCTTAATGACTTCTATCAACCGTGCAACCCTGCTGGGAAAACCTAAGCTCAAATTTAACCCCCCCCCCCCTCCTCCAAAACCCCCACGACCTTTTGATCGCCCAACTATCTTTTTCCACCCCCACCAATTGAAGTAGCTACGTAACTAGGAAAAATTAGTTCCAAACACTCATATGGACTTGACGAGGGGCAGACTCTTTCTTTTAAATGATGGACTTATTCCCGGCCCCTTTGTAATCATAAATCAATCCCTTTTTTGATGGATTTTCCCTCAAACTGAAGGCAGCAAAAATAAACCCCATTACAAACACAAAGGTAAAAAAGAGAGACTAAAAATATCGACCATCTCCCCCCTCTCCCCTTTTCCAAAAAATATGAATTTCATCATGCATGATGTCATCTATTTCAAATTTTCACAACATTCTCTCCCCCACCAGCATGGTTTTTTTTTAAAAAAAAATCCACCCCAAACGCAACTTTAGTTTCTTTCCCCTTTATCTGCTTTGGCAAAGGGACCACGCGGAGGAGTGTTTATGACATGACAAGGCTTTGATACGATAGATCACAAATTTCCCCGGAAAACTATATACTATGGATCCGAGGGATCGTTTTGATTGGGTTTCCCCTTTTCTCTCCGGCCCTTTTCAAGTAGTCGAAAAACGAGACAGCCAAGGTCTATCCGTCACCAAAACCGTCAAATCTTGTCCATGTCTGTGGGGGTTCCCCCGGGTTTTCCATACTCGGGCCCCTACCATATCATATATGTTAATGATCAGAAACCCTTTTTTTGGGTGAGGGATTCCACAAAAATGCGGTGACTCCCGCCATCTGTGACCCTACCAAACATCATCCCTCTAGCATTTTCCCCCTAATCAAAAAGCCCAAAGGGGAAAATGTATCATACAGCGCGACAAGAACTTACATCTCGCGCTCAAAAAGGTATAATTTTTCTTCCACACTCCCAATAAAATCCCACTGGCTGTCCCCCAGTTCATCTAGAGTTTTAATAATCCCCGCGTTCTGTGTAAAAGTCCCGGCTTGCATTTTACCGAAAAAATCGAGGGGCTTCCATGTGACCATGTTGCCAAAAAAATTTTATCTGGATGCTACTCTATCCCCTAAACTCAAAAAAATTGTTCACCCCCCCTATCTTTTTGCAAGTCTATTTTCCCCCATCCCCTCTACTTATCCTAGGCCCGCTATTTTGGGGGGCCTCCCCCCAAGCAAATAGAAATTTTTCCTCCAAAAAAAAGCGATAGCATTTTTGGGGTGTCCTAGAAAACCTCCGAGGGAGCTCTTTTAAGGAATTTGGAATTCAACCTAGCAGCAACCATCCATTTTGTGCCACTCTTTGTTCGCAAAATATAACCCCTTCCCTTCAATGCGTCTGGCAGCCACAAACAAGAGCCATCCTTAATCAAGGCCACCCACCACCCGCGCCTTTTTGCACTGGGCCCCCAGTACCTTGCCTCCACCCTTTACAACAAGCTCCCAGAAAACATAAAAACCTCCCCCCCCTGCCCCCTTCAAACACAAGTTAAAAAATATCTCACAGCAAACAGCTTCTCTCGGTTTGTGATACCTCCCATTAAATAAAAAAGAATTATAAATAATGAACAATTAAAAAAATGTAAATAAAAACAGATATTTTAGCTAAATTCGCAAGATATATACCTGTTTGTCTTTTCAAAGTAAACTAAAAATTTTAAAAAATAGGTTTCGATTTTTTTGTTATATGCCTCCATATTTAGTCTCTTATTTCATCTGTACCATTACTTGCCCCCAAGTAAATCACCTCATCGAACAATCTTTCTCCCGTTAATTTTATAAAAATAATATATTATATCAATCTCATTATTATTATTTAAAAGAACTCGCTTTTTTTCAAATTCCCCTTTTCCTTTTTAGTATTTATTTTCCATATTATCATGTGAATATTTTAGGAGTGTTGTTATTTATTAGTTTTTATATTTATTAGATTTTTCATTCCTCTCTTCAAGAGGGGTATATCTGTTACCATGTATCGGGCGAATGAAAAAATTTAAATTGAAAATTTAACAGCGCACTGGTCAGTAAATTACTCTAAAAACAGGTCAAACATTTACCGGCTGTAAGTTAAAAAGATGCCGTGTGAGCATTTTTAATGAGTACGTTATTTACATCTTTTGTACCCGGTAACCCAAAAACAGTGCACTGGTCATGTAAATATACTCCAAAAAAAAGCGTCAAACATTGACCGTGCTGAAGTTAACAGCAGCCGTGTGATGCATTTTACTTAGACTTTTTTTTTACTTTTTTAAGAAAAAAAGCTACTGTTTTTAAAAAATTTTCCTAAAAACGGTCAAAAATTTTGTTTTTAAATCCGTGATTGATCAAAACTAAGACGGGCTTTTATTAATGTCCAAATAAGGAATCCCCGTTGCATGATCCAGTTAAAAAAAACTTTTAAACCAAAAAAATTTACTGGGGTAAAATTTAAAAAAAGCGTTTGCCGGTGATGCAAACTAAAGTACTGTTATTACATTCAGGGGAATGAAAAAAACAGTTTCACTGGTCGTTTAAATACTCTCAAAAAAAACCAAAAAATTGACGTGGTGAAAATAACAGCTGCCGTGTGAGCATTTCTAATTATTACTGTATATTACTTCAAATGAATGAAAAAACAGTTGCACTGGTCCCGTTTAAAATACTCCAAAAAAATCACCAAAATTGACAGTGTGTAATTAACAGCATTCCCTGGGCATTCACATATGTACTGAATTACATGTCAAGTGAAGGAAGTAACAGTGCACTGGTCTGTTAATATCCCTCAAAAATCACCCAAAAATTTTTTACGTGTGAAATTAACAGCAGCCGGTGAGCAAATTTTCATTAGACTGATATTTACAGTTAGTGAATGAATAACAGTTTCACCCCCCTCCCCAAAATTTGGGTGAAAACCGCCCCGATTCTCAAGGTCGGGTGTAATGGTTTAATGACATGCTTGTAATCTTTTAAGGTTCCCGTTGACTCGGTTGGCCGGGGTTTTTCTTTTTTCACGAAAAAAATATGCAAAGTTTAACCCTTCCCCGGGGGTGTCTAAAGGGTAGTCTTCCTTACAGATTCACTCTGACACTGTTAATTAACAAATATAATTTAAAAAACAATTTATTTTTCAGCTTGAATTCCACACTTTAAATGATGTTTAATTTACAGAATGGGCCTGTATGAAAACTGTACTAAAAGATGCAAATTAACACTTTATGATGTTAATTAACAGTAAATCCCATTCGCAAAGACAAAAGATGTGTATTTACGCACTTTCTATGAGTTAATTATAGCAAGGCCTGGAGTGAACTGTAAAAAACAGTGATTTCATCACTAATTTTTAGTCAAAAAGTTCTTCGCGCTTCATTTTCATCTATACAATGATGAAGTTTTCAGCACAAAGTGCTGGGAGCACATTCCAGCACACGTGCCGAAATTTTAACCCTTGTATTGATTAAATATACATTGCAAGGAACGTTAGTTTCACAAAGCAAGTGAGTAAATTTACAGTAGAGTACAGCTCTACAGGACTTTTTTGTAAATAAAAATAGGAAGTGATGTAAAAATTTTTGCCCTTTTGAAGCCTGCTCACGGGTTGACGTAAATTAACATTTTTTAGCAAGTGATGTAAATTTAACATTTTCAATGTAACTTAACGTTTTCCCTCGAATGTATTTAATCATATACATGATGTAAATTTCGGACAATGTGCTGGAAAGTGCTGCCAGCACATTTTGCGGAAATTTAATTATCTTTTGGGGTGTGCCAGAGCTGCCTTAATTTCAGCGAGTACATAAATAGTAGATGTTGCAAAAGGCCTTATCTCTTTCCTGCCTTTTTCGATAACGGTTTTTGTAATTTGGATTTGGGCGCGTCAAACCGTGAGATACCATGCGCACCGAGTCTATAGAGAGTATGGAAGAACAGGCCCGCGTGGTCGAAACAGCCCCGGATATCGTTAGGAATGGGGGGGGGGGGGGGGGGGTGATCCCCCGTCGGGTCGCATGTTTTGCATCGTTCGTGTTGTCTAGGTCTTTCGTGGGAGGTGGCAGGGTCCCCACGACATTCCCGAGCCGCCCCCAGTTGGGGCAGTTTAATACTCCCCTAATAAAGGATTTTTGCAAGAAGGGTTTTTCTTTTTATTTGCAACGACAACAGAAATTTTTCTTTGATTCGGACGGAAAGGACTTTTTAAATAACATCATCAAAGGGGAAGGATAAAAAAAATTTGTAACAAAATTTCATATTCCAAAAAAAGTTACAACTTTTGGTATCGACTATGACAGTTTTTTTATTTAATTTTATATATTCTTTTTACTTTGAACTTTTATTTGCAGTTGTAGTTTTTTGGATCAAGGGCTCGTCAACGTTGACTTTAAGCACCCCTTAGCCTAGGGGTCATGGGGAGAGGGGACCCATGCTGATCAGAACCAGCCACTGGTAAGGGGAGAAATGGGGTTTTGGTTTATTTGGGGTTAAGGACCGTCAAAACGTTGGTATAATGCACATTAGCCTAAGGGGGGGGGGGGGCAGCGGCAGAACAGCAAAGGGTAAGGGTAAGAAGGGGGGTTTCAAGTGCGGTAGTAGCTTTTCTCGTTTGTGTTGTCAATTGGTCGTCGTCGTCAGGGAGGTCGTAAGGGAAAGGGGGAAAGTCTCAGACTACAATTCCAGAGTGCCCCGCTACACTAGCTATATTTCGAGAGGGCATTTTCTGAAAGCCTTTACGAAAAGCAGAGCCGTGCTCGGGCCAACTTTCCCCCGGGCCCCGACCACGTCCATTTAGTAAGGGGGTGGTTTTAATTTCAGTAAGCGTAGGGGAGGCCGTGCTGGGCAAACCATCACGGAGAGGGGAAGGGAAATGGATTCTCAGTCGTGGTGGTCTCGTCGAATCAAACAGCGTTATGCCACAGAACGGCAGGGCAATGCTTAAATTTTGGGGACAGCGGACCAAACCATACTGGATTTCAACAACCGAGAATGCCAATGCCAAAAAGCAATGGTTTTTTTTGAAAAGTATATCCTTCGAACCAAGTGAATAATCGAAGCTCTGTATGCTTCATTCTTGCTGTAAGATCCCAGAGTACACTGTTGTTATTTATTCCCAAATAAAAGTCAGTATTAATCACAATCTCGTGCAAGCTACGTTCAAAAGTCCAACCCAAACACGTCTTTCTTGTCCAAGAAGATATGGAAACATTTGACAGCGCAAAATGTTTTAACAATTTTTCCTCACGCCTTGTCGAGGGAAAGGGTTTTTGAAGATTCCAACGCCATTTGCCTAACAAATACGAGAGTTCAGGAAGGCTTTGGCGGCGCAGTATCTACTAGCTTTGGGCACCTGGGCGGGCGAAATACGAAAGCAATGTTAACATGGCTACGATTAGGCGGATAGGAGTAGATCACGTATTTTTCATCGCCTTTACTTATTACACAATGTGTACGACCAAAAATGTCGCTATTTAGGATAAAGCTAAGGTTTTAGATTGTTAAATCACGAATTGTAGCCAAGAGTTACTGTATATATATAGAATTGAATAATTTTGCATAAAAGTAAAACCTACATAGTCTTGTAACCTTAATTAAAAACTATTCTGTAAGTTTTAAATATATACAATCTGTTTTTTCTTAAATTTACATCTATACACACATAGGCCTACATACATTTTAGTTCGAAATGAATTTTCTAAATGTCTTAAATTTTGCTATGACCTGTATCGTAACTTTATGCCTTTTGCACTATACAATAGTCATTAAATTTACTTTAATTTAGTCTAGCTTTAAATTAACTAGTAGAACAATACGTATTTTAGAAGCTTTCTTATTATTATATTATATTGCACTTGTAGGACTACGGTCCCCTGACAAAAAAGATCAAATTATTATTTTTAAAGCCTCATGACAAATGGGTTTGGGCGATTGGGCTTTGCAATGGATTCCAAGCCGTGGTGGAGATCCTGGAAACGAGAAAGCAGATAGACTTGCAAAGCTGGGATGTAAGAAAACGTACATTAGGCCTACATTTCTTTAACTACCGTTTCTTTGAGAAAACTCGTCAAAATCAGAAGTGAACAATTAGTAAATAAAGTGAGACAAATCGTTTTAGGTTGAAAATTTTGAGGATCCCTTTTAACTTTTTTTTTTGGTTTATTTGGAAATTAAAAGGGACGCGCCCAACCGTTTTGGGTTTCATAATGCACCACCTATCTAGGGGATATGGGGAGGGGGGGCCCCCCCTGCTGGTCAGAAAACCCCGGGGGAAAGGGGGGGAAGGGGGGTTTTTCTCACGTGGGGGGGGCGGTCGTCATCGTCTTTGTCATCGTTCGTTGTGCCCTTTGTCATGGGCCCCGGGGGGGTCTTTAAAAGGAAAGGGGGGCAAGGTCCCCAGACGAGGGCCAGAGTCGCCTCTGGGTTCGAGGAGCCCATTTTCCCCCCCCTTTTTTTACTAGTTTGATTTTTTGCGAGGGGGCCTTTTTTCATTTAAATCCCCTTTTACGTTTAGCAGAGCCATGCTCTGGGCCAATTCTACCCCGGGGGACCAGAGGGGGTTAAATTTTATATAAATAAAACAAATCTTTTTTAATTTTTAAAAATTTTTAAAGATCCATTTTTTAACTAAAATATTAAAGGCGGGAAATTTCCCCAATAGACATTGGTTCCACTGTTTGGGCAAAAATAATATATAAGAGGGGGTTCCCCAATTAGATTTTTCTTCATATGATTGGGAGAGAAAAATTGGGGCGGCGAAAGGAAATCATATTTAAATACTTTCCCCCGGCTACCCATATGATGAAAACGGTTAAAAGTACATCTAAATGGGGTCACGTTGGGTAATATAAAAACGTTTTTCTCGGGTTTAAGAGATATCCGTGTGTTAGGCGTGTGTGGCCTCATACGAAATCTAGACCTACCCCTCTTCTCCCAGTGAAGTCCCAGACGTAGGAAGCAATTTTTAGTCAGTGTGGGCACACCTACGCAAATTTGTTAAATTTTGGGGGGACCACACCCAAATGCTTGTTTGCAAAACAAACAATCATTGCCTTTAAAACCCTTTAAAATTTTTAATTTTTATTTTTATTTAAATTTTTTGAAACCCTCATATTCAAAAAAATTTTAAAAATATAAAACCTAAATAATATTCCAGAATACTTTAATATGTTAAATAAAAAACAAGAATAATAATCCAAGTTTTTAATCACACGCTTTGAGTACTATCAAGCGAATTTACCCTGCGTGAGTGATTAGTTTCGTATGCCTACTGAAAGAGTAAGAAATGTCAAAGTTTTAATTTATGAGTGTGCCAAGTTAACTGTCAAATGTTGTGATCGCGGAACAAATTCACTTCCATCCGTTTCATAACTCAATCATTACCTTGCTGCTCAATATAACTAACTGTTTTTATAAATAAGGCAAACATAAAGTTCCGCGCTGTGTTATTCTTCTACGCTCCGTGCAACGAACGCTCGCCAGTCGGCCTCTTTCCGTGACGTCACTCAACGCTGTTGCAGGCCTGGACCCTCACGATGGCTTAGGGTGGGGGGGGGGGGGGGCATGCTGGGCAGAACCAGTCACGGGTAAGAGGAGGAAAGGGGATTTTCACGTCGCGGTCATCATCGTCTTTGTCATCGTTCGTGGTGTCATTGCGTCAACGTCGTCGAGGGGTCGTCAAGGGAAGGGGGCAAATACCCGACGATGAATATCAGATCTCGTCTCTAATCTCGGGGAGTACTCCTCATTTAACAGTTAATGTTAGCGAGATGGACTAGATGTCTCTTTATTCGTACGTATTTTACGATTAGCAGAATCAAACCCTGACCCAAATTCTACCCGGTCCCAGATTCTAATAATAGAAATATTAAATTTGCCGATTTGAAAATACTGCCCTACACTTGCTTATATTTGCGAGGTGGAATATTTCCCTTTAATCGCCTTTAACAAATAGCAGAGCCATGCTCTCTGCCAAATGTACCCAGACTTAGCCGAGGGAGGGAGAGGAATGGAGGTGTCATCAAGTCACGGTCGACCTTGTCCTCGGTCTACGTCGGGAAGCTCGCCAAAGGAATTGGATAAGGTTAAATGACGACGTATGACACAAAAACTCATACGACGACCGGACAACGATGTGAGAAACTATTGCGTTTCGACCAGTTAGGTCATATTGCGCCACCTGTGATATTCTAAGTGAATGAAATGAGTTAATAGTGGGATTGTTGAATGTATTGTTATCTAAGTGTATAAATAAGAAATCAAAATGATGGTGATGAAAGTAATAAAAAAAAATATTTAAATGGATGGACATAAATTAACAAATTCAATGTGTATGATGTAAATTGAATATTTTTAATAGGTTTATTTGGATAAAGGACGCGTCAACCGTTAGGTCATAACGCACCACTCTAATCTAGGGAGGGGGGCATGCTGGTTGGAACCAGCCACGGGTAAGGGGAGGAAAGGGGGTTCTCACGTAGTGATCATCATTGTCTTCGTCATCATTCGTGGTGTCATTGTAGTTATCGTCGTCGAGGGGTCGTCAAGGGAAGGGGCAAGGTCCCCGACGACGATTGCCAGAGCTCGCTTCTATTTTTGGGGAGTAAAATACTACCCTTCATACACTCATGTTTGCAGGTGGCTTTTTTTCTTGAA